>JAPEVG010000009.1:0-227600 GCA_029747595.1 Trametes cubensis
GCTCGAGCTCTGCGCCGTCTGGGTGCTCTTCGTCGGCGAACTCGTCTAGTGACAGGTCCACGCCGGTGCGCCTGATCAGGTCGTCTGCAAGGCCGAGGTTGCGGAGGGACATGAGCATGAGATGGGAGAACAACATGCGAACGGACGTACCCTTCGACATTTGGCCGAGCGGAACCCGTGACGGACGGAGGAACGGAGACTCAATCTCTTCCTCAGGCTCGTAGCCGCTGCGATCAACGCCCTTGCCCTTATCGATACGCGACGGTCCGTCGGAATCGGGCGTCTCCTGGGCAGGGGAGGCGGGTCGGGCAGGCGACGGAAGCTGTATTGGCGAAGTCGGGAGCTCAGGAGGGGGCGAGGCGACTTCAGTCGGGACTGGGGACTGTGGCCCGAGCTCCTCGCGGGCCTTCTCGACGATGGCGGTCTTGTGTGGGTTATAGTTCTTCACAGACTTGAGCAAGGTCCGCGGCCGGCCGTGGTCGATGTTGTTACGCCGGACGATGCCGCGCTCGACGGCGGCGGTGCGCAGGCTTCGGCCGCGGCGCAGGTAGGTGGGGACAAACGTACGCTCTGCGAAGATGTGATCCAGAATTTCGCTGGGCTTCTTGTGGGAAGGGACCATGAACATCTGCGCGGGGCAAGCAACGAACGAGGATGATGTTGAGCCTTGGCGCTCGCAGGGACAGACACGAGAGGGAGAGGAACAGGAAGGGTGACGTACCTTAGCCCATCGTTTGAGCTCGACGGCGCTTTCCTTCGCGAGGTCGTTCCTCGTGAAGTAGGCCACAACAGGAGGGAGCACGTTGGGCTTCAAGCCCAAGTTCTGCACTGGGACGCGAACCCCGCCGATAGCACTCGAGGATGCGGCCAGAGGAGCCGCCTCGAGGTCCTCGACAGTGGAGACGTTTACCGGCGCAGAGTCTACCTGCGCTGGCGTGGTTGTGGGAGTAGACATTGGAACTATCGCCTAACAGCGCGAGCGGGGTGCTAATGCTAGTAAGTAAGGAAGAAATACAAGGGATATAGCGGATGGACTGGAGCGCCCGGGGGAGAGCGTAGACGCAGATGGTCGTGGCTAGGAGCAAAAGAGGTTTTGGTCGTCGTCTTGAACCGGGGTGCGCTTTTATGTCCGAGTGGCTCAGCGGGAGGGCCTTTGTTCATTCCTGGTCAATGCCCTGATTTGGAGGGTGCCATCAACACGCGCGCAAGGACTCGGGCGCCTGTCATGGCTAATGGCGCGCGCAGCCAATCACAGTGCGCCATTGCACTTTAGCCAGCTGCTGCTTATTAGCAGTGCTTACTTACGCTTACGGCTCGCCGTGCAAGGCCGTGGAGGCTGAACGCTTCACAACGGGGGTCCAAGACGGCGAAGGCCAGAAGTGTATCTGGTAGGCCATCGATAGCAGGCATTAATTGATTCGCATAATCAACGCGCAGACATACTCGGTACATACTGTTACAACGGAGCGCAATATCCCTACAAGTCCGATAGTAAAGGTGGCCCGGGGGCAAGCCTAGCGATATGCCTCCGGCTCGTCGCCCGCCGCGGTGTGCGGGGCATTTTGGGCGGTCATGACGAGGGGGTTCGTCAGCTGCTCCGCTTGAGGCCTGGAGGACGCGAGCCGGGGCGTCAGCATCAACGTTCGCCCTATCGCGCACGGAGGACTCACCCGAACTGTCGGCGAAGGAGCTCGTCGAGGAGCGCGTCCTTGCGCTCCTTCCAGCACTTCTCTTCGTGCCGGAGCACGCGGAGCTCCTCGACGAGGGCCTCGTGCTGCTCGAGCACCCACCTGTGCTTCGCCTTCATGAGCATGTAGCGCACCTGCGTGTACGAGCGGCCCATGATGAACCCCGTCACCGGGTCGCGGAGGCGCGTTAGATGCTCCGGGAGCTCGTCCTCGTCGTCGAGGTCCGCGTCGGGGCTAAGCTGACGCACCGGCGTCGGCGGCAGCCGCGAGGCGAAGCTGCTGCCCTCAATCGGCGACAAACGGAACTCGTCCTCGTCGCCGTGCGTGTCTACCTTGAAGGACGAGGAGTAGCCGGGGTACTCGGGCGCGTGCCCCGCCGCGGGCTCGGGCTCCTCGCGCTTGCGCTTGCGATTCCCGCCGCGTCCAGGCAGCGGAGGAGAGATATTGTGCTGGATGCGCATGTGCTTTGCGAGCGCGTCCGAGCGCGTGAAGGATTTGTCGCATTCTGCGTCGCGCGAGGGACAAAGGTGAGCCATCGCGCCTCATTGAGATCTGTGTGCAGACAGAGTACTCACCTGGTCGTGGACAGGTAAAAGGTTTCTCTCCGGTGTGCGAGCGGATATGCGAGATGAGGGCAAAACGCGAGGTCTGCGCGATCCCGCGGCGGACACAGCCTGCCCATTCGCAGGTGTAGTTGGACTTGTGCACCCCAATGTGGTCTGTGTATGAATGTCAGACTTAACATGACTTCCGACAATCAACATAGGTATGATGGAGTACGCGAATTCATGGCGATTCAAGACGTTAGACAGAGGGCTTTGTGAGTGGTACAGAATCGTTTTGAGCGCTGGCTGCCCAGTCGAAACACTATAGCAATTCAATTCAGGATGCTAGAAGCGACCCGAGGTGGTCTTGCCAGAATCGCAACCATAAGCCTCGCTGCGAGTCTGGTGTCGTAGCACCGTTCTACATGATCATGGCAGAACGGCGATTTGAAGCTTGAAACCACCGCCTCCTAAATACTCCCATCAACTTGCCTTGGAATCGCCATGAACCCGTCCACTCTCACTGCTCTAGTCGCCACTCACCTCCGTGGATGTGGTCTATGAGTGTCGGCAGATGGTTGAAGACTTTGCCACAATCCTCCCATTGGCATGTCATGGTGTCTGCCTCCTGATCGTCGCCCGCCATAACGGCCTCCGCCGGCGCCGCGAGCCAGGTCTTGATGCCGATGCACCATACTCTCCAGCTTCGCCATACGAGCCAAACTCTTCATCGGTGGACGAGTCTGAGATACCGCCGGACGAGGGCAAGCTTGGTGACGGTGATGGGCTATATTGACTGCGGGCCATGTTGTCTCCGAATGCAATGCCCAAGGGGGTCTTCCTAAATATTCGTACTTCTGTTGGCGTATGGCGTGGGTCGCACTTGCGAGGCTTGTCGTTGAGGAGGATATGTGTGTAGCTGTCGAAGTTGCGTGGGTATCGAGCGTCAAACGCCGACGCTTGCTTGCTTTCAGCCACCACCGTGTCAACAGTCTTTCATTCTCCTTGCCGTGTGCATCCATCACTCTGCCTCTTCCAGTGCCAAAGCCGAAGAATTCATTGTTTGAACCACTCGGTTGTGGTCAATTTCAGCAAGTTATCTTCCGACTTCTGCTGTAACGTTACTTTCTGGCGAGAACTTCGCAAATCCTGAGCAACTCCTACTGTCCTCGTTGAAACCATGTCCTCGTCACCATTTGCAACATATCCTGTCCCAGAACGATCGTTCATCCCAGCTTCGAACCCATCTACGCCTGCTGCTCGCGGAGGTGCTCCTGCTACTCGAGGGACGGGAGCTAAGCGTGGTCGTAAACCCAAGAACGCGAATGCGAATGCCGAGCCATCGCGCACCCCATCCACGTCTCAATCAGCACCTGCTCAGTCTACTATCCAATGGAGCGACTCCCAGGGAGGTTCAAGTAGCTCTCAGCCTACCGCAGGGCCAAGCACTGCCAGTGCAACTACCTCCCCAACTATCACCTCCCAGGACGCACAGGTTGGCTTGTCTGAGAGCCTCAGTCTTCCAGGTGCACAAGCGACACCAGGGACCCCAGTGCCAGGAGCCGATCCAGGCACACCGAATGCAGCTACAACGACGCCAGCGGTGCCCGGTGCGCAGGCGGGAGAGGAGGATGGAGATGGAGAAGACGAGTTATTGCCTGCGATGGCGGATGATGACTACTCAGCGCAGTTGTCGTGGCAGAGTCAGTCGAAAGACAATCTCAAGTGTGTGAATCCCTTTCCATTGTGTCTCCATGTTGCTAACGATGCATATATTCGACCTTCCTCAGAGTGCTCATGGACAACCTGAGTCCGGCTCAGTACGACAGGTTCGAAGCTTACCGCAGATATGCGCTTTCTAAGCAGACCGTCCGGAAGGTATGCAACTACGATCGTAGTCTGGGCGTTCAAGTCGCTGACATCTCATCACCCCTCAGGTCATACAACAAACCACGGGACAGCAAGTATCGCTGCCCGTCGCCCAGATCATCGCTGGGTTCGCCAAGGTGTTCGTAGGCGAAATGGTCGAGAAAGGTCAGTGTTGCGTCATCCCTTCGCATTCCGTTCCCAATTCCTCTGACAATGCTTGCAATGCTTGTTGCAGCCCGTTCAGTACAAGATCGGCGCCAGGAGACGGGGCCGTTGAGCCCAGACCACCTTCGTGAGGCGTACAGAATGTATCAGAACGAAACTGGGCGTGTCGGTGCTGCTCGACCGCTTCGGGGAAAGCGTCTCTTCAATCGGTGAACGCCTCCGTCTCTGGCATTTGGATGAATGGGGCAAGGGCCGTAAACGTCGTGATGACGCAGACGATGTTGTGTCGGTGTAGGATTGTAAGTGACGTCCGCTGGAGCCATGCTCCTGGTGCACACTGCACGTTTCTGGCTTGGTTCTCGAAGAGCCCTTCGACTGACCGCTCCCGCGTAGATTGTAGATGTACGAGTCGTGCATGCTTTCCGGACTATGCTAAATGTTGCCTAGAGGCTAGTGGACCCGCATTCCCCGCTTGATCGAGTTCGGCGTATGTTCTGGACGTCGAACTCGCCTGAGCCCCTCCTGCAGAGCGGTTTGTTCGGACAACCGCAACGTCAATACCGGTATGTATCTTCGTGGTTCAGACTGAAGCTTCGTGAGGCTGTTGTGGCATGACAGAGTCTGTTGTGACATCCTGCATTAGGGCCGTATGGCAATACCAGCGCTGCCTTGTCGGAAACAAAAGCCTAACAGTATGCCCAGTATCAATGGATGCTAATGCGCTATACCGCTCTAGTCGATGACGTCGATAACAGCTCATGCCCATCCCCATCATTCTGCGAGAGCTTTCGCTGCTCGCGAGGGCGACGACTGACGACTGTGTGATGTCGACGGCGGCCATCGATCTGAAACTAGCGTCGGGATGCCGGCATCCAGGTTCCATGGTATGCGCGCCGCTATGCTGCAATGATAGCCGCGCCGACGCCTCCCCCCCGACGGAATGTTATCGAGTCTCGAGCCTCGACGGGTCTCTGGAAAGTTCGCTTAAGGGGCTCAATCTGCTACACCGAAATCGCTCGTGAGTTTGGTCGTGCCTTTGCGTCGGTTTGGCTACTTCTGATCCCGGTATCATTGGTAGCGTCGAATTCATAGCGCGACCTGCCGTTTCACTGTCGTATGACGTTCTGCGTGCACTCGCCGTGGACGCCTCTCGTCGGAACTCGGTGTTGACCGTCGATTCTCGGCACCCGATCTGCAACATAGTTGATCGCAGGTGCGCGAACGAAGGATATCCTGTTGTCTACAATGGTGAGAATGCGGTTCGAGCACCCCGAATGTGCGCTCACTGCCCAGACCCGCAGTGCCCATTGGAAGACGAGTACAGCTGGGGTAAGACCTGTCAACGCATCCCGGGTCCGATTTCCACGGACAGCCCCTTTCGACTGCAGCAGCAGCCTGCGTTCCACAATCTACGAACCCCACCAAAGTGCCCTAGGAGTCGCTGCTACCATATTCGTCGCCGTGCCTGTGTTGCTCACGGTACCCGAGGTCGGCCCATTCTACCAAAGTGAGCACATGCAAACGTACATCTACGTACATACGTATTACCCGGCCTGTGTCTTACATGTTTTGAACGTCCCCAATACAGCACCAGGCGGCGGTACCTATGACACCCACAAGCTGCTCGCGTTCTAGACCGTGACGACTCGTTGCTACTGCACCCTGCATCTCCCAGACCCCCTGCCGCAGGACCCTCTCTCCGGCGATCGAGGGTGGCACACTCCGGTCCCGTGTGTTCAAACATTCGGCTGCGATCGACTTCACATTCTATGTTGGACGAGTGTGCGCAGGCTGCCGCCCTAGCCGAGGCTTGCTCCTGGTGGGTCCTTCTTGCATCCCTCGGTCTGTGGGCTGTGGGCAACCTTCCGCTTGGCGAGCCTGTCTCACGAGGCCGATATGGCGGCTACGTCGGCCTGCCAAGGCGCATTTCGGCCCCTCTTGCGACTCGTAGTCTCTCAGATGAAGTTTGATCCCTCCCGCGGCCGTGACATGATCCACCAGTGTCGTAAAGACGCACATGCTCAAAGTCGGGCGTTCCACTTGTGCTGTGTCGATTGCTGCGAACACGGCGCCCGTATCCCTATGCGACTCGAACAATGCGACAGCGCTACGCCTCCACGAATATTCTCGTGCAAGATTGGGGCGCCGCAGAAGGGGTTGTTGTCGACAGTCGTCGAGCTGACCAAAGAGGTTGTATCCCCGAAGAGACGCTAACGCTTGGCGAGAATGGGAAGGCGCCATGCATCATACATGACCATTAACGCGTACGCCGCCCGAGAGTCGAGAGCATATGGTGTGTCCATCATGAAACGTCGTCTAGCGTCGGAAAGCACTAAGCTGATGTTCATTCCTTGGGGACTCGCGCACGTAGGCCCGTCGTTACGCTGCAGCGGCAGATGCCAATGCCATTCATGGCATGGACGACTCGCTAGCAGCCCGAGGTGGCCCTGCGGCGCCGACACTGTCGTGGCGTTTACATGATCGGCTCGTCCTGTGGCACCTTGCGCAAGTCCTGGAGCTCGCTCGGCGCGCCCAGGAGTAGGAAGAACCGTTTCCTATGTCAAGGCTTGCCCTACGACGAACATAGCGCGATTGGACGTGCATGTGGCCGCAGCACACGGCGGCGACGCAGCCCTTGATGAGCCCCTGTGCTACGGCCTACCCACCCAATTGCATACGTGTGCAGTGTGCGCGGCTTCGAGCCTCCGCACGGACCTCAATGTCCTCTTGATCGGCCAGAACGACGTTGGGCGTCGGGAGAGCTCGAGACGAGGGCGGGATGCTGTCGCCGCCCACGTTCAGTATAGCAGCGGCGCTAGGCCTGATCCATGTCTTCGGTTCCTTGCGGGACCGAGGTGGCACAGCCACCCATATACATCCTTGAGGCAAAACCCCTTGTCCGCCCCTCCCGCCCGTTCCTTGGAGCTTGCGCTTCCGGTGATTAGCCCTCCGGACGATTTCCGAGGGGTCGCAACAACCGGGGAACAACCAACACTCCAGTCTCGGACTCCGCATCGGACGCATGGGCGCGAGGGCTGCAACATCATGATGAACGAGGTGGGAGTCGTCTCAGCTCAGCAAGTGTGAAACGTTCTGCTTGACAGCTTACAGGCTCCTACAGGCCGGCGAAATGAGGACAAGTGGTCAGGATGAGGAGTTGACCCACGTACTTCAGGCCGATTCGGGGCCTTTCATGAATGCGCGGCGCCTGCCGCCTGGGTAGGACGTCGTTGCCACACTAACGCTAGCCTGATCGAGCGATCCTTCCCGCAATCGGAGGGCGGCTGGCCTGATTAGGTTGGGCGGGAGAGCAGGTCGAGATCGAGTCGTCCTTGGGTGATCGGCTGGAGCTGATTGGGTTAGCCTTCCTACCGGGCTCGCACTTAAACTGCCAACTGGTACGACACCTGTTCATGCATTCGACACCGTGCTATGTACCCATGCACATGCTAGTTAACGATCTCCTATAGGTAACATCCGGTGCTTGAACAAGGCCACTAAGTGCGAGGTCGAAGGCACGATATGCTACGGTGCTCCACCGATCGCAATATTCATACGCGATCGAGGGTGTGGGACCTTGGAGTCTCGACAGCCTGCACAACTTAGACACCGGACGCTAACGCCAATATTGCGATGCTCGTCGTAAGAGTGTGCATGCATCGTAGAATGGACATGCGCGTCGCAAGGCGCGTAAGCACTGGCTCCTGTAAGCTAACCTCTTTAGGATTCCAGGAGCAGCAAACCCCATACATCCTCGAAACGAACAGCATACGTTGAAACCATCCAACTGCCAGCCTACGAAGCCAAGGATCCGCTCGCCCATCGACGCATGCACCACATAACAGGGGCAGCGGGAGAAGACAACATCGGGTCCCGTCGCACCGTGTCGCAGTCGCCCCAATGAATGTTCAATGCACCATAAGTAGCACCACGGCGCGGATGATGCCGCGGCAGCAGCCCGCCCGCCCTGGCTCAACAGTTGTTGAAGGATGGAGAAGTGCGCCCGCTGCCATCTCGACGTCTGCTCCCGAGTCCCGACATCTTCCCNTCCGCGGCGAAGACGTGGAGTGGTGGTGGTGGTGCGGCACTGGGCCCTAGGGGACCAATCACCAACTTGGATCTCACTTCGAGACTGTTCCGTCGACCTTCCGAAGGGGCGCTAGGCCGCTAGCATGTATGGGCGCAGTAAGAAGTCAGCTTAAGTCTTAGCGGCCGAGTGGACACAGGTGGACACCACCACCGCCATCAGGGACTCGGGACTCGGGAGGTCTGGTGGTGCTGCCTATGCCGCTTACGAAACTCGAGGTGTTCGTATTTGGTATTGCTGTTGTTGATTGGTGATCAGGCCAGGGATCAATGGTATTCACTCGGGGCGCGGAGTTGTGCGACGCGGTACGATCGCAGGCGTGCTGTGTAGCGTAGTATATTACTATATTGACACCGGTCATTGTGGCTGACGAAGCGAGTGGACAAATTCATACATAGATCGCCCTGCGCAGTACCGGTACGCACTGTGCGTGCATTTCTTCAAGTCCCAGGGTCATCGAGGGTGACAGGGCCGCCGAGTACGGCGATGCACCGTGGCACGCGGGAGCGGAGTGGTGGCACACTGTCAGGAGGAATGACCTTCGTGGCGCCTGCGCATGTACAGTATTGTATTGAGCTTTGGCGACGTTCCGAATAACGCTTCAATCGGGAAGCTTGAAGGTCTCCTCCGAGCTCAGTTGGTACGATCTCATGAACACTGCTCAGTGAACGACTTGGTCCTGTGACCCTCGCTTGGATGGCTGGCTGAACGTATCAAGTGAAATGACCGGGCCCAGGGTATCGAGACGAGCGCAGACGCCTGCTATACGAGCTTGGAGCCGCTGCAGTTCACGCAGCTGCAGCATGCACAGGAGGCTGTGCTCGAGCAGTGGCTGCGGCGCGTTGCGCATTCAGTATAGTACGTAGTATTAGAGCCAGTGGAGACGAGATCGTCGGCCAGATTTCGCTGGGAGTAAGTTCGAGTGTTGTGCATCGCATCGCATGTATCGCGTTGAATTGGTGTCGCTTCGGCGAGCAGCGTACAAGAAATATTACTGCACAACTAGGATGCACATATCCACATGAACGTCAGGTGTCAACAGTCAGGTGCACTCAACGAGGACGACGACTGGCGAAGCAAAGAATGGGCGTCTACCTGAGATAGATCGCCCGAGGACTTTCTTGCAAACCCCAGGCCAGCGTCTCATCGACATCGACTAGTCAGCTTTCGAGAGTTCGAGCTGAGAACGATCACGTTATCGGAAGCAAAAGTAAACGATTGGTGAGCGACGCCTGCGCGCACCCGTCGAGCAGCAATTCGTGGTCACGGCCACGACGATGGCTCGGGGGCGATGACATACCGCCAGTGTACTAAATAATTAATTGGAGCAGATGAGCACGCACGACCGTCGATAATTCTCGTCCATTACGGCATCCCGATAGCTCTTACTAGTACTTCCTGAGTCTGAGCCTGAACATACCTGCTTCTGCTGACCAATCCATACCAAAGTACGAGCACTCGCGTCCTGCACTCGACGCACGTCGAACGTCGAGTTTTTTCGCGGGTCATCCGATGCGCCAGCGCAGCCTCGGGCTTCTCTCCGGGGGAGGCACTGGTAGCCTGTTGACTCCATGGGACTCCAGTAGAAGTTGGGGAGTCACACTGTCAACTGTAATGCGAGAGTCATGTTAGGGCAGCTCGAGCATAGCCTCGTCGGGGGTGGAGGTGAAGTTTTTTAACTCCTGAAAGGCCCAGGGTCGTGATTGAATATTGAGGTCCTGAGGTCGTGTAGAGTTCCGAAAAGAGGCAGGGGCTTACGCGTCGTGGACCCTGGGGTAGACAGACGTGACGAAGGTAGCCACGTCAGCAACTCGGCCATAGAGACCTCATCGCACGTCGGCCTCGTTCTGTATATGCAATACCCTCTTTCATCCGTATCATTCGTATCGTTCGTGTCTGGAGTCTGGAAAAATTTGTAAGCGGCTGCGCAGAAACGAGAACGAGGAGAACGAGACGTACGGTAGTACAGCGCAATTCAGTAGCGGCTCTCTACGAGACCGTGAGCGCTCCGCCGCGTTATGGCTGAACTCAACCCATCTTGCGGCGGCGGCGGCCGAAGACTAAGTATCTGGTCCTTAGTTCTGCCGCATCCGAAGAGTCGTTGGTTTGGTTTGGAAGACGGGCGGAAGGGTGCTGATGCCGAGCACGAAGGAAGGCAGAAGCAACCCCCTAACCTAGTAGGAAAATACCGAGAGCAGCATGAAACGCGAAGTTGAACGCACGCACGCACGCACGCACACGTTGCAGCTCGGGGATGCTCACCTGTACAGTATAGTATGAGAAAATATCGAGTGCCGAACATGAGGAGTATCAGTGACCAGGATGAACGATATGTCCGGGCGCAACAGATGGCCTGGCGACAGAAGCACGGAGGAGCACGTCGCTCATCGCACGGCGTGATGCCAGGTCTGCCCGCAACCCCACAACTCGCCTCGTCCCATTCACTCGGCTATGTCTCCTCCCCGCGCCCCATGCTGAGTGCCAGTGAGCGGGGCGCAGCACGACGCGGGTCCGAGTAAGCGTCCGAGGACCAACGTGTCCGCGTTCCGGACATAAGGCAGGCTAGAAAGATCTGGGGTTAAGACCTGAGGCCTGCCCGCTCACAGGAACTTGAAGATTTACGATGGAATGCGAGATGCGACGTCGTCGAACGCTTCGTCAGCCGGACGAGCCCGGGCATGCACGGGCAAACTGGGGACGGCTCGGGGATTAGATACTGAAGCGGGATGGCCATGGTGGTCAAGTCGGAATTTGGGGGCTCGGGGCTCGGAGTTCGGGAGTTGGGATTTGGGATGTGGGACGCGCGCGGGCACGGAGAGAAGTGCAGAGCCCAGACGGGCTTCGTACGACGCGTCGTATCAGCTTCCGGCGGCGCAGCAACAGCAGGATGAACTTGAATGACGCGGATGTGGGTTCATCCGAGTACTACCGTGTTACCCCATGGTGCATGTATGCGTGCATACATGATGCACCAGTATCGTGACGCGGCGAGTCGACCGTCCGACGATGGCCAATAGAGTCGGAGAGCGCAGCGGCCCGCGGGGTGGCCAAACGAGAAGTCCAAGATGTCACAACGAGCTGCCCGATCGTCACCCGCGGGCTCGACGGAGCCTGGTGTAGTGCGACGGGGATAGTGGTAGTACCGTGCAGCTCGGGGCGCGTCCGGACGTGCATCGAGGCCGACGAAGCACAATGATCCGTCCGAAAGCCATTCGTGACAGACGGTCCTGTCTACATGCAAGCTCAGCTAGCCATCCCGAAAGCCGTACACGACCATATGGCCACGCACGTCTTCCCGCGTACGCACCCGCCGCCGACCAAGCATCGCAGCACCGGACGGCATTATGCAGGAACACACGGAAGTAACACAGCACAGCAAGCCGCACAACGCCGTCCGACGCTCCGACGCTCTGACGCGTCCCCGTCGACGCGCGTACACATGTGAGTTCATGATCAATACAGTACGCAGCACCGGCGAGGAACGCACCTGCACCACCCACGAACGCGAGCGCTGGCGGGGCCCGCGCGCGTCAACGCCTCGCCTCGCCACGCCCAGATAGTCAATGCGTGCGGATCTCGAGGATTGGCGTGCACATTGCACACAGGGACATTTCGCTGCTCGACGCCCGCAAGCGCCCATAATACGTCGTACGCGGGGCCGAAGCCGCGTCGTTCCATGCCTCGCTTTGGCGAGTCGGCGGAGGGCGCGTGGACAAGAAGCCGCAACGCCAACGGGCTCGGAGTCGGAGTAGTACTAGCAAGGTTCGGATCCGGGACTTGCGCCCTCCGCCGGTCCTTTTTGGGGAGCTGACGCCGGGGTGCCCTGTGCGCCTCGTCCAGAGTGCATGCATGTCGGCGAATTGTCGCTCGCTCGACGTCATTCCCTCGACGCGGCGGGCGTCTCGCGCGTGCGGGTATTACGCTCAGGGCTGAGCGTAGCGACGTCCTGAGCATATGTGTGAACCGGAGGGTGAAATGGAGCTATGTGGTTGTGCGCGGCAGCTGGGGCCCGACGACGCGCTACGCTCGGGTCCGGGATTTGGTCGGGGGCGGGGTGCAGTACGGAGCAGCATGACAGAGCGCGAGAAACATATGAAGAGGACGGTGAGGCGTCGTGTCCGACCAAGCTGAGTAATTTAGCAGACATGAGTGCAGTCAGTGTGGCAGAGGGAGCGCTTCGACTAAATGGAGAGAGCCAGCATATTGGTCAGCATGATCATCGAGAGGAACGCGGCTACTCGAGCAATGCTTGTTACGAGTCTCTACGGCAGGCCGTATTGTTCCGAGGCCGGGGAAGCTCGAAGGTCTTGGTGAAGAGACTGTAGAGAGCTGCGGGTAGCAGGATAGCCGGATGCCGTATGTCTGACGTTGGGTATGACATGGTCGAAGCCGGACATAGACACGAGAAGCTCGAGCCCAAGCCACAAAGGAGCGACGTAGCGATAGAAGTCACGCGCGGAACGATCTGTAGCCCAAAGTTCCGCACAGCAGCGTACCGCATCGTGCCCACGGCCGGCCGCGTGGGCCTTGTACTCCAGGGCAGAGCTGCGCGATGACGTCGTCCGAGAGAACCCGACTGCACTGCACGAGAGAGCGGCGGTTGACCGTTGCGCAGAGTAAGCAGTGGCATTACGCAGGCTGAGCTGACGTATCGCCGATGGCGCTCATTCTGAGGAACAGGAACGGCATCGGCTGCAAAGTATAGAGACCGGGGCCGCCCAGGGCGGCTCAGTCCACCAGCGATACAGTACTGTACCTGCGAGGGCGAACAGAGGCTGTACATGATTTGTGTAGGTTTGTTGCCCGAGTGACTGTACCTACAGATGTTGATTACACGTCCAGAGAACGAGAGAGAGTCCGAGCACGATGTCAGCAGAGAAGATATCCAGACCAAGGCACAAACCGGAACACCAGGCTAGACTCGAAGCAAGGCGGCTCGCCGACGAGGCAGGTTCGCGCGGGTGGCACAGCCCAAGGAAAGGCCGAAGGGGATTCCAGCAATAGGACGGGGCTGTGCACTGGCCGAGTCAAGGTACGTACGGAAGGGTGCCAGTGGTGGTGCACGCCCGTACGGCGAGGGCAGGCTTCGCTGCTAAGTTAGCGTTCGGACGATGCGACCCATGTCGGACGAAAACGCGCGCTGTTGGCAAGTTCCCAGCCAGCTTAGAGACTATTCATCGGAGACACGAGGCAAGACGGAGCAAGGTGTGATATGGCAAGCTGAGAAGAACCAGGAGCGCATCCAAGGATGTATACATGCAACAGCGAGCTCGAATGGTCCTCGGTGCTCCTGCGGCCAGCTGTGGCCTCAACGACCTTCAACGACCTGCGCCAAGTTGCATTCGAATTTCGTTGGCGTCGCCCCACCACAAGCGCTCGACACGACACGAGGGTCGATTAGCGCTCCTTCCCCGATCAGGCCCACCCCCTGCGCGCCCAATCAGCTTCTCCCGAATGGGCGAGCCTATCCCAGCACCGCGGTAGCGAGGTTCTCCCATCACTGACTAAGCCTCCCTCACGATCTCCCGGGATCAACCGCCCCCCTCCCCCTCCCCAGATCAGATCTCTTTCGGGCCGTCGCCTATCCCAAGATGGACAAGCGCGCGGTGCGGGGCCGCGGCCCGCGAGGGAGGTCTGCGCTGGTTTAAGACGGCTGGGTACGGTGTGGCCGCTGCAGCGCGCTGCACGCGCTGGCGCTTTCGAATCTGGGCGGGCGTTTGCTGACGATAGAACTTACTCAACTCCTTGCCTCGAGTCCTCGAAGAAGCTCGGTCGTACACGACACTCGCGGAGAACGCTTGCAGCCGTTGACTCACCGACGCGGCCCTGTTGCGAATGCGTCAGCGTGAAGGCGTCGTCGGCGTAAATGCTGGCGGAATTCTAAAATGCGCGACTAGGAAAAGGCTAGGTATGTCATTCGTGTACGAGAACTTCTTCACTGTGGATGGATGACCAACACCCGCGTACAGCTCTTACAAGCCAAGCCATGGCTGCCAATTGCGCAGCGGGAGCTTGCGACACAACCCTCGAACGTCCCAATTCTGCCGGCGACGGACGTCGGCCGCCGCCGCGCTCGTTCTGTGCGACCCGGCGGCGGCGGGGCGACCCAGGATGCGGCGACCCAGGATGCGACACTCCACCCCCGGAACCAGCCACCCATCCGTCCACTCTGGCACTCTGGTGCACCACACCGGAAACGCGAGCGCCGAATCCGGGGTTCACGCGCGCGTTTCAGCCCCGACTTTACTTACGTGCTCGTTCCGCGGCACGCTTGTCTGACCAGTGACGAGGAGCCTCGAGGTCTGACTGGAATCTGACGTCGTGAGAACGGGCGCGGGGGCTGGCCGAGTCGCGGATACGTATATGGAAGTACCAAGGTCGGCGATGGACCAGGAGATGTCGATGGCGCCGCAGCTGTGGCCCGAGGCCCGCTCCCCGTGGCGGACACGCGTACGCGGCGCTGCATTGCAGGCTGCGCAGTGCGACAGTGCGAGGTCGACGCCGGCGATGTGCCTCCCCAAGCTTTCAAGACTCCAACGCTGACTCCCGCGCAGCCCCAAGTTGCGTCACGCGTCGTTCGCCCGGAAGGGCACGTTCGCCACGCCGTCCGTGACTGTCAGGCCCGAGGTGAGCAAGGTTAAGCTTCGCCCTGCCAAGCTTCGCCGGGAAGGACTGAGCCTGCATGCAGAGTTCTCGATCAGGACTCAGGAGACGGGCAAAGTTCAAGTTCGAGCGCTGGGATGCGTCTCGGGTGGTGCGTTCGACGTTCGACGTCCGACGGGGTCGTCGCGAGGGCGACGCCTGACAGCGATGGAGTGTCGACCGCATCGCGACGTCTGTCTCTACACTTCTGCACTTCTGCACCGTCTGCACTCTGCACGCTGCACACTACAATGAGCTCCCTCCGCTCCCAGCTGGCCTCATATGTGAAACGAGGTTACGAGGTTACGAGGGAGGCTACTACAGATTCATGGTCCATGCGTATGTGGCTGAAGGTTACGGCACCCCCACCTCAAACGCGCCAGATAGCCGCCGCGGTCGAGCATCTCGCGAGCATCCAACAGTCTCGATCCTGCTGCACGTTCAAGCTCTCGTTGGGGTCCGTCCACGAACTCAGACGGAGATGGACCCCTTTGTACCCGCCACATCCGTCTTCAAGTTCCCGGTGGTTCCAAGTTCCTACGAGTCAGCCCGGTCGACCCGGGGCCGTCGAGCGGTATGTCAGTATGTAGGTATGTAGGTATGTAGGAGGTATGTGCAATGCCTCCTGGGGAAAGGGAGAGAGGCGCTCGAAGCGCTTCTGCGTCGAGGGAGAAGGTCGGGATAGAAGCTGAAGCCGCGGCGGTTGCTAACGCGGCGACGCGTCGAGAGGCACCGAGGCTCGAGGGGCGGCCCTGGATGTCTGATGAGTTAGAAGCGTTGACTGGCTGGCTGGTTCGTACCGTTCGCGGTACGGAGCTATGTATTCGATGCCACTGGCAGTGCTAACATCCAAGATACATCCAGCGTCGATAGTAAGTACAACGCAGTCGAGACACTCCCGAATCGCTGACATTGTAGCAGCCTCGCAGGAGCTTGAAGGTGCCGTTCGGCTCGACGGGTCCTCTCTGAAGGGAACAAAGGACCGGCGAAGTTCGACCCCAGCGCGGATTACGCCCGCGCCCGAGTCTAACTCTACCTCCTACCGCAGCGCACGGCACTGGCAAAGGGGCACGCTCAGCGCCCAAGTCCGAACGTCGAAGTTCACAGCTACCATTCTCGCTACCGAACACCGAGGACGACATGGCCGTTGCTCTCGCGCTCGCGCTCCCCCGCCCCCGCAATGCAGTGCGTAATCCCACGCCCCACGCCGAGATCAGTACCGCTGCCAGGAATACCCCGCGCACCGGTTGGTGCACGCGTACGAACGAACAAGGCCAGAGCGCACAGAGAGAGGCCCGAACCCGCGCAGAGAGTTTAACTTCACCGTGGCCGCACCGTCGCACCGCGACGAGCTTGTTTGCTTGCTTCCCCGCCTCCGAGCAGCTCTCAGGGTCTCACGCTGCCTTGTTGGCTGGCTATACACGACTCGGACAGCGGGCCTCTCGCGCGCATCGGCCCCTGCGCCGCGGCTCGTGCCGCCACAGGCCGCGCTTCTGAGATCTCGAACGCGCAGAACGTCCGAGTCCGTTAGCCTAGTGCTCGAGCGTAGGTTCTGGCACACACGCATCCCGAGAGCCTATGTGGTACTTGGTGACAGCTGCGCATGCTAGGCACCGGGGAATTGTGGCGGTATGGTAGCGTCCGAGTCGACTGCTATCACCGCGTAAGCTTCTTCAGAATTTGTACGTGCGGAGACCGCGGGTGGCAGACGATGCGTTCGTCAAAGTTTGAGTGCACACTTGCGTAGAGTTGCGGCCGCGCTGGGTCCCTCGGTCCTACCTCACTGCCAGCGCGTTCTTGCTCGAGGCAGCCTGAGTACCGGTAGGTGGCATAGTATACTGCGTATGGTGTATGCATGCATATACACACCCCCGGCTTTCGGTTGCGCGGGTATGTGCTCGGGTTCGATGGTCCCAGCGCAGCCTCGACGTAGGTGGAATTGACATGATCGCATGTACATTGTGTATGATGTGTGATTCCTAAGGCAGTGACACTCGCTGGGCTGGTAGGGGCTGGTTCGCACTGTGAGTGAGTAGAGTCCATCTGAAAGGTGTGGCCAATATTGCGCACCGGTGCACGGCCCTGTTGGTCCAAGCTGGGGCTGACAACCACAGCGGTGATTGATGCCGATCCCCCGAGACTCAGATCGTGCCTACCCTTCCAAGTCGCAATCGACGACACCGTTCGGTGCTGAGTGTACGTGGTGCGGTAAGGATGTTCGAAACGTTCGACGGTCAATGTTCGAAGTTCCATCTGGAGAATCTGGACGATGCGAACATTGCGAAGCGATGCTGCCATGTGGGCGTGCAGCCAAGCCGGCGTTCGATCAGAGTCTGAGTGGTAACCGTCCCAATGGCAGTGGGCCTCGCACCGGGTGTGCACCTACCTACTCAAGCCCACTCATGCTCGCCTCGCTTACTAGCTGCAGCTGCGACGCTAATCCAAGTGCAGAGCGATCAATGTATATCACTAAGCATCATGTGAGTGCGATGTCTGCCGCTAGCTCTTCTGTCGTGTGCCGCTGACGGCCTCGGTAATTAAATCGTCGCTGGGTACTCGTACTTGGGATACCAGGACCGTCTGTCTGTGCCGGGTAATGTTATAACACGACGCGTTACGATACGATTAGAGTGCATCATTCCTCGATATAGGTCGCAGCAGTCGATCGATACGATCTCCTTCCTTCGAATCCTTGGTGCCCAGTGATCTCTGCAACTTACTACTAAGGGTCGACTGTCGGAGTACTTGTACTTACCTCGTGGCTCGCACTTCGAGCTGCGAACTGCTGCCAGGTCGATGCCGTCGGGTTCGTCGGTTCGAATTCCATGCATGATGATGCGCCACGGGATACCGCACCGGTCGTCCAAGTTGCGATGTGGCGCAGCCACTGAGCAGTCAGGTGTAGCCGTTTGTCGCGCGTGCGACGTTAACGACACAGATACTTGGCAGCACGCGTTTGACGAGTCCGAGTCGCGACACATACAGGTGCCGGTAGCAGGACGACGGCGGCAGGCCGCAGCAGTCTCACGAGACTGAATGACGTCTTTGGTCGCACGAGCTTGGCGGCACCTACCTTCCAAGAATCTGAGTCCTGGGCCTGAGTCCTCGTAACCGGATGCGATGCCATTGTCAACTGTGGCTCATCCTGGGACCTGCCCACGACGTCGAGGCTCGACACCATGTACGCCTTTGGTGAATCACGGCAGCGATGTTCGATTTTTCCTGTTGACAGCGCCGTCGGTCGGTGTCCCAACTGCGTTCCGCCTGTAGATCGAGCTCGAGGATTTGAAGCCAGCGCAGGCATACGTGTTTGGCACCTGACAGCGATGTGTCGATCGGGGATTTCGATTGACACCTACTAGTATGGGTGGCCATGGTGTTGATGCCGACGCGTCGACTCGAGGGACTTGATCGCAAGGATCGAATGTATCTCCGGAGGCGGGCTGTACTTGCGACTGATTGTGTCTGCGCGGTACGTTGACGGTGGATTCTTGTACATACTGTATGTCAGACGATCGCGATATCAATCTGAGTACGCTGGTGGATCCAAGTAGAGGCTGTCAATCGTAAGAAAGAGATGGCGCCTGGGCATGAGGAGCATCTCACGTATACATACATACATATGCGTACAGTAGCGACTTACCTTGTACTCGCAGCTCCGGTCGCCCCAGGCATACTCGATGCCGCTATAGGGCCCGAGCGGCGAGTGGAAGTGGAGAGCGGGTGCACATAGCCTTAGCCATACCCATCATCTGCGCATCTGGGTCGCGGAGTGGCCATGGGAGTACGGAAGCTCGAGCATGATACATGCTTTGGGAGCTTAGATCTCAGACCTCCTTCAAACTCGCTGCACGGGTACTGTCGTAAGGGCCGGAAGCAGGCCCGCACATCCGACTCAGGCTCGCGCACCAAGCCAACTTCCTATAGTACCTACTGGTAGGCGGCCACATCGTCCCGTGGCCTTGAGACGCTGTCGGCAATTTACACGACGGGGAGCGCATGCCACCCGTCGCGGATGTGCGTGGGGAATGGGTCATGTGTGTTCAGTGGTTCGGGCCATGATCAGTGGGGTAGCATGTAGTACGTTACCTTCGTAGATGATCGGTATAGTAGAGTGAAGGCTTCGCTACGGGACCATCCGACGGGGGACAGCTACGGAACATGCAGCACGTTTTGCGATCGACAAGCTCGAGTAGGATGTGGTTGTAGACGTGATCGGTGGTGGTGCACTCAAGATCCAGGTTTAGTGTTGCGGCGCACACATGCGGCCGGGCGTGCCATGGGTCGACCGTACATACCGCTACAGCAAATAGCCTGCCAGGGAAGCGTGTCAGCTATAGGTTTGGTAGGATCGATATCTGGCTGCGCCGCGGCGCCGTACGCTCGACACGATCTACAGGGGGATATACTGATATTGCGGACGCTGTCTGACCGCTGCTGTGCAGTGTCTACTTACTGCCATCTGCATCATGCTGGCTGTATCCGGATCCGTCTGCCAAGGATGCTGCCACGATCCGAGAGCTACCCAAGGATACGCACACGTACTATACGAGCCTGAGGCAGAGGCGCTAACATTAACGCTCTTCCGTGTGATCTCAATGGTCGAAGTGAACGACTACCGCCCGCCATACGCAGAAGAGGCGCACAGGCGCGCGGGGAAGTTCATTCGAGGTCGCTCATTACGGGCTACCTGGCCAATGGCCATGTTAGAGGCCGGGGCATGAGAAAGGGCGGTTCCGCACGCGGCCATGCATGGGTGCACAGTGCGCCGGGCATGCGGGCAGCGGCTGCATCAGCCCCAGGCGCGCGCGACGCCCAGCGGCTCACAAGGAGGACTCGAGGGCCCGGGCGGCAGCGCGGAAGCAGAGGTGCGGGTAGCGTGGTCCGCGGCCGATGGGGCAGATCTCGTCTCTCGTCTCTCCCTGGGCCCGCACTCTGAGCGCAGGACGGCACGGCACCTACGGACGCCTGCGATTGGCTGCGGCGGGCTTGGCTTGTCAGGTAGGCGTTGGGAGGCGGTGAGCGTTGGACGGATGGATCGTGCGCCTCTGCGGAAGCCGCGAAGGCACGAAGGCTCATAGGATGGAGCGGGTGCAGCGCTAGCTGGGCGAGCGGTCGAGGTGGAACGGCCGAGGCCCGCGCAAGGGGAAGAGGCCGAGTATGTGGTCTAGGACGCCAATGAGCTCGAGCCTCGAGAGCCGTGAAGTTCGGAAGGCGTTGGGCCTCGGGTGCGTGAATGCGGGACGCTCTGGATGCACACATGGGCTAGACACGCTGGACACGCTGGACGTCGAGGCTATCCAGCACCGAATGCTATTCGTGGTGCGATCGTGAATTCGTAGAAGCGTCGTGCTCCGAGTGGTGCATGGCACGCGTAAGCAGGAACTGCCTTGGAGTCAAACAACGCATGCGCAAGCCGGTGCGACCCGCACGCGTGCGTAGTGCGTATACGTGACTGTGTACGGAGAGGATTATGCTGTCGGCCGGAGACAGCTGCGCGAGGAGTCACTGGGCACTGGGTCGGAAGGAGGAATCTACGAATCTACCGGCTGCGGAGGATAGTTCGCGGACGAGCTCGTGAAATCGCGAATTCATGGAAGTAAAGAGCGGGTGCATGTCAATGTGGTTGCATCGCATGTTAAACCGAGGACGCGTAGCCGGAGGAGACGAGCGGCGTGGCCATGGAGGGACGCTGCTGAGTGAGAGCGTCGAGGACGCNGGGGCAGGTCGNTGAGCGAGAAAGCCTGAGCCTGAGCGTGGGTGTGCCTCGGAAGGAGGCCATTGCCGACACGGCGAGAGCTAGGCGCCCGTTCCAGAGTGTCGGGTGGGGATCGGAATCGGGACGCTGGGGTGGGAGCCTGTCTGGGACTAGTGTTTGGCTGAGTTTGGATGGGACTAGGGTCGTGTGTGATGGGCNTTCCGGAGTTGGGAAGGGGGGTCGCCGGGGGTGGGACCGGCCGCTGGAGCGTATATTACGGATGCGGCCTCTGCGCGGATCTCTAATCCCATCCCATCCTCGTCCTCCTCATCTCCCGCGTCCATCTCGACGTCCTCCTCCTCACGCTCTCGCTTCCGTCGTCTGCCTTCTCATCTCATCCTCTAGACGTTCCACTCCTATAGACTTCCATCGTAACGACCTAGCTTCATCTCGCACGACCCTCAACGACGGCCTCGCTTAGCAACTCGTACAACATGGCTACTGCTCAGCCAATCTCTTTCTCCTCAACGGAGGCTCAGGACTTCACAATGGGCTCTGGATCATTTACCGGCACACCAGGGTCATTTAATCCCTCGTCATACAGCCGTCAATTCATCGGCTCCCCATTCTCCTTTCGCGCTGGCTCCTTTGGTAGCCGGTTTTATCCCGGTATGTCACCAGGACAGCTGCTTGGCCCATTAGAGTGAGTACATTCGCCTTTTCTCTTGCTTTTTGGCCCGTTGCCATGTTGCCCCTATCGCAATGTGCCCATTGCGTCGACTTCGCGGTTATATGCCACCGCTTCCTACGCATATATCGACGTCGGGACAGATTCGCTGACTACCCTTCCTATCCTTGCAGCCCAAACGATTTCAAGTTCGGCAAGATGTCGTCTTCCATTGAGAGTGACAGGGGTTCAATAGTGAACGCCTTGCATGTATTCGATCGCCAAGACGAACTTGTGAGTTCAGCCAGTACATTGACGTCCCTGACTTCTGCTCACGATGCACCAGGCCCGCGACTACACTTGCTGTGGGCTTAACCTCAACGATCTGCATGCTCTTGTCGACCACTTCGAAGAGTGCCATGTCGTCGTGCTTGACCCCTATGCCCCTCAGCAATCGCTCCCTCAGTCTGCTGCAACCGCAGCTCTCTCAACTGCACCCCAGGCGGTAGCATCGTATTTCCCCNGGCAACGGCGCCGTACCTTCTGGTTCAAGTCACCCTCCCGCGCAGTCTCAGCAGCAGTCAATATCGTACCAGGGCTTTGATCCCGACGACATGGAGCTCGATGTTGACCAGAACGCGAGCGCGCCATCGTCTGGTGCCCCATCGCCCCCCCGATACGCCAGTGTCGACGCCTCTCAACTCTTACCCGACTTACTCTCACTCGGCTCTCCCATCACCCGCTCTCGCACACGCCAGCCAACCCGCATCGCCTATATCTGCATTCGATACGACCACGGTCTTGCCCTCGCGTGCTCACCATGTCAGTGGGTTCCGCTCGAGCGTTGGCGGGTCGAGTGGCGCGTCAGCGACGCGTGCCGAAGATGCGTTCAATGCGTATGCGGGTTACTCCGACTACTCGAGTCTCCTGCCTGGTGCAGCTCCTCTTGGCAGCGGCGCGAACCAAATGTTCTTGCAACAGCAGAACCAGCTCTCAAATATGTCCCTTGGACCTATGAACGGCGCCAACGGTAGCCAGGCGGCGTGCGTACCTACTGCCTTGCTACTCTCAGGCAGCAACGCCAACACTCCCGACAGCACTCCCGCTTCCTCACGCGTCGCATCGCCCACGCCAGGCGGTTCGACCACTTATCGCAACGTTGCGCCTTCTGGCTCGCAGAACGGCCAGGCGTCGTCGTCGATGGCTGGTTCTTCGACTGCCGGTGCTTCAAGTTCGAGTAACGCCAACGCCACTGCGCGGGCTTCGACGACGCTCTCGCGCCCGGCCTCTTCGCTGCTTCTGTCGAAGCCCTTCCGCTGCCCGAAGCCCAACTGCAACAAGAGCTACAAGCAGGCAAACGGTCTCAAGTACCACATGACGCACGGGTCATGTAACTTCGCGCCACCAAAAGATCTCGAGCATCTTCAGGAGCTGCTCGCCAGCAAGCGCAGCGAAAAGGCAGCGAAGGCGGGCGAGAATGGCGCAAGCGAAGCTGAGGTCACGCTCAGTGATGCCGAGCTCCGGGAGGTCGAGAAGGAGGCGGAACGGCGGTTGAGGCCGTATGCATGCGGTGTTGGCGACTGTCAGCGGAGATACAAGAACATGAACGGCCTCCGTAAGTCATACCCCCTGATGATGACGACAGAACATGCGACTGACACTGCTTGCATAGGCTACCACTACCAGCACTCGGGTGATCATGGTGCGATCGGTCTGGCACTGCTTGCGAGCGGGCAGCACGAGTGCCTTCAGCACAACAAGAGCCACTCACGCAACGCGACGCCCTCGCAGTCTGGCCCATCATCACAGCCGCAGAGCGCGCCACGCACGCCGACGACGCCTTCAGGTCAGACGTCGTTCGCGCAGCAGCAGCAGGCGGCGTTCTCGCAGCCGCCTAGCTACCAGAACGCTACGATGAACCCGCCGACGTACACGTACCAGCCCAGTGCGAATCAGCAGTACGCACAGCAGCAGGCGCCACAGCAGTACGCGCAGCCCCAGCAGCAGCAGCCATCGTCAAGTCAGTACTCGACGCAGGGGTACTCGATGAGCATGCAGCAATAATCGCCTCGTGCTCCCCATCGTTCCCGGCTATCCTTTCGTCGTCTTCATTAGTCGCTGGTTATCTCGATGTTACATTAGACCCCACCGCTCTCACGTCCGTCACTGCACACCCTCGACTTTTCCCCCCGTCTACGGAGGAAGCACGAGGGCCAAAAGTACCGACATAGCGCGCGTTAGCGGCGTACATAATCGACCCTTCCTTCCGTCGGCATTCGCTTGTTGTGTTCCTCCATCATCATCATCATCCTCGTGCTCGATGTTCCCTACTCTGTGTTTTCCCAGACCTCTCTCTCTCTCTCCCTCGTGTATAATGCCATAGTCCGTTCGCCCTTTGTTCTCTCTCGGCATACAGTCCGTCGTGGTTCCTCCCGGTCTTCCTTTCATCACACTCGCGCGCGCACGCGTCCCGCTCCGTCCGTCTCTTTGTCTGCTCTAGCACTGCTCGACGCTCACATATCCAGGTCGAGCCCGATCCGATGGTCCCCCCCCGGTTCTGTCTATACATTGAATTCGTTCTACCCGTAATATCGTCTTCGATCCCCCCTCCATCGTCTCATCTCGTACATACATACATTGTTATACGGTTTCTTTCGCTTCTCGACCGGAGCTTTCTCTCCCTTCTCGTCTCTCTCGCGTATAATACTAGTGTGTCCATTACAGCATATCCGTCCCTTTTGCTGCGTACGTACGTTCCACCGTCGTCCGTCGAGCCCGCTTCCCACTTCCCCCTCACAAAAGTACATACCGCACACGCACACACAAAAGTAGGGTATACGCCGCGTCGGTTGGCGGCTTGCTTCTCATCGACAGATATCGTCCTCGAGCTAGTATTGTAGCTGTTGGGATCGGTTTTCCTTCCTTGTTTCCACGCGTACGTACGCAGGGCACGTACGGTACAGGACTTACCACACCATGCACACATGCGATGAATGACATGCGGAGCGATATCGTCTGGCACGCCCTTGGGCCCTTGAGCAGGTACCCGCGATCAGAATATGCATAGTGTACGTACCTGCTTGTGCGTGTACGTGAGTACGTTAGCGTACGTACTGCGCTGCCCGCGTGCGGTCCCTTCCAATGTGCTATCGCGAGCGTGGTTGAGAGGCGTGTGTAAGTTGGTGCGCATGTGTGCGCACACGCGTCGGACGTCGGAAGGCTTGCAGCTGCTTGTGCGCCAGCGGTCAGTGGTCAGTGGCGCATTCCGATTTCCGAGTATGTGGATGCCATTTAGTACATCGCGCGCGGTGGATGGCTGAAGTGGCATCCATGTCAAGGGGCACCACCGCCTACGCTCCATCGACTCCGCGCATACGCTCATAGTACCCACGTGCACAAGGAGAACGCCCTCGCGCGATAGCTCGACGTCCTAAGCCTTCGCGACGGCGAGGGCCCTAGGCCTCGCTAGGTTCCCTGACCGAGTAGTAGGCGAGTAGTACGGTGCACATTGATGATCGCACGGCGCACGCCGACGTCGGTGGCGCGCCATGAAGTCATCGCTCGCCTGCAGCCTGCAGCTATCGGCGTTGTGGTAGAACGTGCTGGTACACTGTACAGTCACAGTGCACTGCTTGATGCGGACGGCTTGACCCCTGTTGGTCGTTGATCGGGGCTCGAGAATGTTCACGGCCATCGAGTCGGATCCCTGCTATCGCCCAGCGGCCAGCGGCCATGACGACGACGACGACCGGGATAGTTCTGGTTTAAGTTAGAGCGTGCAGCTCGCCCCTGAGGTCCGAGTTTGTCCGAGGCCGAGTCGGAGGCGTGCTGCCTGCTTGAAACCAATGTCCATACTGCATAGCAGCTCGAGTAGTTGCAGAATGGGTAAGGAGAGCCAGGACGGCAAGACGGGAATAGAAGACGAACGAACGTACAAGGTTCGTTCATGTGCCGTGCAGACCACTGGTATGATTTATTCTGGAGAGTCCGGGTTTCTACAACGTTGCAATGCGCATAAATTCGCTAGTCGCGGGCAGCTGGGTAGACAGGACGACCCGTCGAGTGTACCGTAATGCACCAGATGCCGCGACGGCTTCGGGACCACGAGCACGCGCACGAAAACCGCAGCGGGCGCGGCATATGTTGAACCCAGCTGCCATGCACGAAGCGCAGGAGTAAAGGATTTGACAGGCGCAGCAGGCAGGGCTGAAGCCTCAACGGTAGCTCAGGGACGAGCAGTGCTGAGGAAGAAAGGAACCAAGAGATCCTCGACGAGCCGCCATTCCGTCACTTTATGTTAACGGACGGCGTCGACAGACGCCGTCGTGCCTTCCGAAGCTCGCGAGCACTTCTCCGCGAAGTGGGCATGCTGGTGTGAGGTACTGGCGTTGGCGTTGGCGTTGGCGTGCGGCCTCCTGCTCACGTCTGCCGTTATCTGCCCTTCATCGCGCATCGTAATAGATGCCGGAGGTGTGCTCACTGGGACAGAAGGTCGCGCGGGGAGAGAGTGCTTCGGATTCGCGTTCCCACCGTGCGCGTCCATGCGCGACCGCTCGGGTCGTGCGTAGCTATTTGTGCCCGAGTCGAGCAGGGACCACAGGTCGCCGATGGCTTCGCCCGCGCGCTGCACGCGCGTAGGCGAGGGTCCCTGAACAGTCCCGTGAGCGTTGCAGGTGAGCGTCGTCGTCATCTGCTAAGCGGGCCCTGCGAACCCGCGCGATCGATTGCGAAGGCCCAAGGAGCCAATTCCGCCTGTGGTCGCCATCGCGTCCCGATAGTCCGCAGGTTGCAGGGATCACTCGGACTGGCGAAGAGTACCTCCTTGACTTACCTTTCGGAGATGCCGCCGCGTTCGCGCGAGACGGTCACGCACCTTCGCGAGGGCTACGCCAAGACGGTAGACCCAAAGGCGCATCGGCGCGGCGATCCTCGATTGCGTTGCTCGATAACGCCACCGATGGAGGGCGATTGCCCCGATGTGGACGCAGCAGGCGAGTGTGGCCACAGCGACGACCGCCATCGCCACGGCGATGAGGTCCGCTCGTCCGCGTCAGTCGTTCCAACGCGAACGATTTCTCAGAGACAGAGAGACGATCCTCGCGAGGTACGCCGCCCTGTCCGAAGGACCCATATGCTCAGACTGTGGTGATTACCACTCTGTCCGACGTCGACCCATCGATACACGCACGGCTCGGCGCGGACGGAGGACCTGAGGCGAACCTGACCACAAGTGCAATCGTATCGGCATCCGCCGCAACCACACGCCGCAAGGATCTTGAACGACGACCGAGGTTCCGAAGCTTCGTAGTCGGCTCGTCGCTCGTGAAACCCAGGCTCCTGGCCAGTTGGGCTGTGCGCGCCCGGCAGTGGCGTGCTGTATATACACACAACGGTGCACAAGTTAGATCACCAGAGCGGCGAAAGCACGTCGCGTCGTATGGTGTGCAACGTGCCCCCGAGGCGTGCGCGTCTGCCGTCTGGTGAGAAAGACGGAGCACGATGCAGGTCACGAGGGCGGCCCGTGTTCCGCGCCAGAGGACGAGGTGCGAGCAGGAAGAGACAAAGGGAGCCCCCAGGACCCGGCAGCGGTGCAGCATGAGACCATCGCAGGAGCGCTGTCGAATGAGAGCGGAGCTGGCGCAGGCCCGAAGAGACCCAAGCCCCGTCAATGTCAACGAGGATGCGTCCCATGTCCGGGCACGCTGATCAAAGGCAGTCACGCATCGGGGAGCGCAGCAGCGGAGAAGGGCGAGTCGGGCTCCCCGAGCGCCTCATTCCGGGCGGAGAAGGCGTTCATCTCGGAAGCGCAAGAAGGGTGATGCTGAGGGACGAGCAGCATCGCGCTGGGAGGGGCGGCCGGACATGGGAACGCCATCACCACGCGTGGGGCGAGCGTGGACGCGGGGGCACAGGATTGTGCAAATGCTAGATATGAATAGCGGCAGCTTGCGCGGCCGGAGTGGATGGCGTATCGGACGCGCGAGCCTTGTGGGGCGAGCTTGTCAGATCGCGCGAGAGCCTCGGGCGCAGCGCTGCGAACGTGTGAGGCTGGTGGCAGGATTGGCTGGAAACCGAGCCCGACATACTGTCTCCAGGGTCCAGATGGAGGCGTTTTCTCCAACGGCATCCCTCGAGCCTTTGGGGGAACGAGGTGGAGAGAAGTGTGTTGGCCAGGACGTGCGTACACCGCTGCATGGAAGAGCGGTTTGATAGATACCGTGATAGGTCCGGGGGCAGTACGAGCCCAAGAGTCATATTGAAACCATGAGAAGCTACAGAAGCGTCAGGGCCAAGGAAGATGCAGGAGCAAGAGATGCAGAAGTGGAAACCTACTGGTGGGGATAGTACGGCGAAGGCTGATGTCTCCCTAGATGCGCAAAGCTTGAGTATGTGCGTCGCATCCTGCGGCGTCGTGCGGTGCACGGGCCAGGAAGGCAGCAGAAGGAGTGTGAGATCTTGAAAGTGTAGATAGCCTCCACATAAGTCAAGCAAACAAAGCTACATTGGGTTCTATCAGCAATGCGGTACCGCTCATGTCCATGGGTTGAGATGCAATTGTACAATGCAGCTTCTAGTTGCAATGATGCGACCAGACCGGAGAGAACGCTGCCTTTGATGGTGGAGTGGGTAGATAGCGGCATGTGCGGGCTCGGATGATCTGTGTTCTCCGCTTGAAGGACGACTCAGGCTGGTAACCTATTGAAGCACGACGAGAATTCAGGAATATCAATAGGAGGGAACTCGTGGCCAATGTGCAATTCTGTAAGTGGAGAGGACGTATAGACTGTAGAGCTTTGCTCACCTTTCAGGTTGAAACTAGGATGTCTCAGAAGCCAATTAAGCGTTCTCACCCGCTATGCTCTATGTTCATAACGTTCATTCCGGCCAAGAACGAGCTGCGGTCTGCCATAGAAGTTCATAGTGATTGGGTCCCCTTCTCACTCGTTACGCCTTCTATCTATGCTGTGCGAGGTACCGTGAAAGCGTTTGTTCGGAGGTACTCACTATCAAACTCTCGAGACGCCTCGCTGATGCACCAGCTCTGCGCACCAGGAAATACAAACCACTAAACTCACGAAGTGCTCAAAGTCTAGATGATTCGATCATCGGCGTTCCCATCCATGATTTGTTCGAGGGCACAGGGGTTGCTCGAACCTAGGTCCTGCTATGTGAGTGTGTCGAACACGAGCACGAGCGATGTAGAAGAACATACCGCTTGGAGAATTGCATCTGCCATATAACTGTGCAAAAAGTTAGTAAAACGCGACCACGGAGTATTGTCAGAACCCGAGTCTCAAGCATACACAAGTCCAGAGAATACAGGCCGTTTGCGGCGCGTCAGCTGAATGTCCCGCCAGCCTTGTAGAGTCGCCTGCGCCTGTCACCGATGGTCAATAGAGTACTAGGAAGACTTGAACAAAGCCGACAGCCTCCTTAGGCACCGGGGGTACACAGTCTCGCGGCGTTTACATGTTCATACGAACTGTACAGTCAAGTTGTGAACATAATATACGGATGGGTAGCATGGTGATAATGGTGGGAGGACGAAAACTACATGTTGCTAAAACTTGGAAGGCCTGTACCAGCAATTTTCTTGAGCTCAAAGCGCCAACAGAAGCGACGGCACTCTCCGATTCCAGACCTAGAGCTGTCGTTTCCTAGTACCAAGTGTTTGCCCGGCTTGACTGTGATCCTTCTTGCGGCGGAAAATATGCAGGTTATAAGGAGAGGATCATCATGAGAATCAATTCGTTGAGCACACGTCGGTCGGGGGACACGAAAAAAAAGGAACACAAAGTGCTCGGAGTGAGGATCGAACTCACGACCTCAGGATTACCCACCATGCGGTGGTCATACCGTAGTATGAGACCTGCGCTCTAACCAACTGAGCCATCCAAGCACGCTCAGTGTGGGTACATACTAGCATATCGCTACACTGGCTCCAATCCATACTCATGCGCAGCGGAGTCACTCCTCTGAATTCATTCCTGACCCTCATCAGCAAAAGTGTACACTAATATAGATATCCAGCCATAGCCAGGCAAACATGGACCAACCTTGAAAAGGTGTCCTGGCGGGGTAATCCAATGCCGGGGAGGTGTAGAGGTTTGCTGATGCATGACCTATATTAGGCGCGCATTGAATAACTCCGGCATGCATTGGCAACGTCTACCCTGACGTGCAATATTTGCTAATGACAGGGGCATATAGGCAACGCTGGCGAACGTGTACATACGACAGTTATGCGAGGGGAGCGCCAGGCAATATATTCCTGAATTCCGGTAGCTGTTCACGGCAGGATTGATAGGCAGGAAAAGAACATTGATTACATAAGCAATAAGCGATGACAACACTACAGTATTACATAGTGCCAGATAGCCGGGGATCGGAGACTAATATCTATGTATGGTGTCATAGAGTACGCACTGTCCCGGGGTCCCCTAGACGGCGAGCTAAGTCGAGGACGTAGTGGCAGGACGCAAAGACGAGCTGTTCACCATGAGTGAGGATGCAGAGTCGAGTGCCATACGAATGACTTACAATGGTGATAGACTTACTTACGCCGTGGTTACCATCTCCAAGTTAAAGGAGATCGGCAGGCAGCCGGGTATGTTCTCTTGGCGTGCTGTGGGACACTCACGCTTTTCATAATGTTAAAAGGCTGACTGGAGGTAGTAACGACTCCGGGGGTGCCATAGGTGTAGGCTAAGGACGTGGGCTTGACGCGTGGGGCGTGCTCGACGCGTCCGACGTGCTCGGCGCGCGCCGTGGCGTTCACGTTAGAGGCGCTCGTGCCTGATGAGAGAGCTGAGAGAGACGCGGTACTTACCCGTGGCAGTCGTCCTTCTGCCTGTGTGACGTCTCCTAGAGCTCACACCCATGTCGCTTGGACATTATGGACGGGGGATGGTGGTGGGTTGAAGAAACGAACCGGTCAAGGGTGGCCCCGGTATATATCAACTTCAGAACTGCACGTGAGTGGCACGATGATCCCTACTGTACAGTTGGCTGATTGGGTTCTGAGATCTGTTGCGGTTGCAGTCCTCTGCACGGTACTGAGGCAGTCGAGGAGGAGGGGGTGGATGACGAGCTAGGGAGCTATGCCCCGCTGTAGTATAGTATTAGCATAATGTATGAATAGTGAGGGGGTCTCCTTATCCGACACGCCTGCGAGATTCTGAGGTATGGCAGGCCGTTACGATAGGTATGCATAACAAAAATATACAATTATCCTGTAGGGGTCAGCTTGCCCTATAAAAAATCTTGCGTGATTGAGCTTGGCATACATTGTCTGGCAGGCTTAATCTGGTAAACTACTCCGGTGCAGGGTAATTGTTGGCGGGGCCTGGTAAAACATCCGCCACCGGGGCAAATATATGCAAATATCCAGCTGCATTGCGTACATATTCACCAAATGTACTTTTTGACTGATGCTCCTCCTCTGTAGCCTTCTATAACGCACAACGAGCCGTATGATCAAGCATGTTGAAGTGCGCAAAATTCAACGCTCGAAATTGCCCCTGTGACAATCTGCATTGTTCTCCAAAATGCTTCCAAAACATAGACCAGGCGTTTGTCTTGAGTCGTAACGCACTGACACCATCATGAGTAGCCTCGAGAGTACTCACTACTGGCAATGGCCCGGGTAACCCTACCTGCGTTCTTCAGTGAGAAGGTATGATTTATCTAGCATTCATTGCCCGCACGAGATTGACGTGGGGATCTAGGACATCACTCATTTGATTGCTGGTTATGGATGTACGTCGTAGTAACCTGCCCTTTCAACTTCGTATACGTGTGTGACTAACGGCGAATACTGATCTTGTGCAGGTCGATATATCCCCGCTATGATGATACTCGAGGAAGGCATATTGCCCTCAGAGTCCAGGCACCACATGCCCGCATCTGCAGGCGCTCTTCGCAAGCACCAGCTACCTGAGGTAGCATCAAATCATTCAATCGCCCATGGTATGCCTTTTCCAACTCGCAACGTTTCAATACGACAGATGATGATCCGAGCTTTTCAGTAGCCCATATCTAGACTGAGCGCTGTTCACTATATGCTCTTCGGCGCATGACTGAGATATCGATCATCTCCGCGCTAGGATGTCATGCAATCATACTGGTTGACTTGGAGTCGCGTCTATACCTTGCCACCTGCGTACGCGCTAGATGTCGTACAACACGAGCGTTACAAGCCTCCCCGGTGCGGTCGGTATCATCGCAACAGTGGCAGCGTGGGACACATGCCGGTGTACTAGCGCACTCAGGAGGGCACGACTAGATTTCGACATGGGACCACGCATTTAACTGCACGACCGCTGACATTGGCGTTATCATTGACTCTTGGCATTATCCCCCTCGGTTTCTACCTCTATGACACCGGCAAGCTGGGGTCCCTTGACCTCACATGACACAACAGTACCGTTCGGTTTAGAATATCCTCGGAGAAGGGACATATTCCTTGTACCGCTTATATTGACCGGGTTCTTCGGTAGGCAATCCCTGTCAGCCTGCGCATTTCCGCCGCTGACTATGATCAGGTGCATTCACAATCATCGCACCGATTTCCGTCTACGTCTTGATGTAAGCCCGAAGTGTGCTTGGTCTCTAGCTTCCGGACCTATGCTCATCAGTACATGGACATTCTCTAGGAAGAAGGCCTCGAAGGCGCGGACAACGATCCTGCTTGCCCTTGCTATCGTTATTCTTTACGCGTCCACGTCAGCGTTTTGGGCCATCGAGATCTACGCCTTTTCACAGTTCGCCGGTTGGGATTTCGACAACCCTATCATACAACTTCAAGGAAGTGCGAGTGTCTGCGACAATTGTGAGTGCACCTACGTATTCACAGATTCATCAGCTCAGAGTACAATCCCTCGAGGCCTGAAGTTGCGAATCCCCGTACTGCAATCATGCATTCCAACCATTCTACTACTCATTAACGTATGTCTCCTCGCTGGATTATACATATATTTACATCGTTCAAAATGCATACTACGGCAGGTCCTCATTGGTGACGGCATTGTCTGGTGGCGAGTTCTTGTCCTATGGAAGGGAAACCGCGTTGTCACCTCGCTCTGCATCGTGCTCCTTCTTGCTAGCGTCGGTACGTCCCCCGAGGGGCATCGCGCTAATAGTCCACACGCTTACTACCACTAGTCCTCGGCCTGATAGAAACGACGATGCTCTGCATTTCTCAAGAGATCGCAATCGTCGGCCCTCCGTCCCCTTTCGATCCGCTGGAGGTCGCGACGGTGTCATTTCTCACCAACCTCATTGCGACGGTCCTCATATGGATCAAAGCATGGTGTGGTCACCCCCACTCTCATTCCCGTACGGTGAACCCTGATTGCTCAACTGTACGAACAGGTCGCACAGCCGTTTCATGAAGAAGCAGCTGGGACCCATATGGAAGGCCAGCCAGGTGCAGCGCGTCTTGCTACTGTTTGTCGAATCCGGCGTCCTATATACGTTGGTGTGGGTGCGTCGTCACTGATTCCCTCTGCCATCAGACCTGTATACGATAGTTGCATGGTAGGCCTTCGTCGTAGTCGAGGAACTTGACGCGGGTCTGTTGCTGTTCGGGCATTTAAGACGCACGAACGCCAACGAGGGGCTAGCTGAAGTCTCCCTCGACTTCGTATCTGCGTGCGTTGTGCCGATAATCGTAAGTCTATGCTACGTCTCCTCGTTCGGCAGTTTGGTCATTGAGGTCTTGGGATTGAACAGGGCATCTATCCTACGCTCATCATCTTGCTTGTCGCGCTCAAGCAATCTTATTGGGACGCATATCTCGCTTCTCGAACCGCCTTCGAGGCCTCGCTTGCCTTCAACAACCCCGAGTTCCCCGAGCTCAACAATAGCCTTGACCACGCGCATGCACCTTACTCTACTGGCGTCGCTGACACAGATGTGCTTCCAGTAGCAAAGCCGTCTTTCGCTGTACTGAGGCAGCCGCATGCGATGGACACGAACCACTGCCATGACTGTCCCGATCCATGAGCACCGATCTCTGTGCCGTACGTCGCGCTATCGTCATAATCCAACTATTGTACACACAACATTACATGTTACTTCCGCCATCAGATGATTCGAGGCTGCTACGCTGTCTTGTGATGCTATCGTTCTCAAGGCACCATCTTCAAGGCATTGTCGAAGTCTGCGATGATATCCGAGATGTTCTCGATGCCGACGGAAACCTGCGATGAAACGTGTCAGGCAGCGAACGCAACACAGCGAGGGGTGGGAAACTTACACGGATGAGGTCGGGGGTCACTCCGGAAGCCACTTGCTCCTCCGGAGTCAGCTGCTGGTGCGTCGTCGTGGCCGGATGAATCACAAGCGTCTTCGCATCGCCTGAACGTGTAGGAGTGTAGAATCGCCAGTGAGCAAGCCCCGAAGTGATTACGAGGCCGACGACAGTCTTGGAGTACGCACCGACGTTGGCGAGGTTACTCGCGAGTTTCATGGCATCCACGACCTGGCTTCCCACCTGCGCATCGCCTTTGATGCCAAAGTTCAGCATCCCGCCGAACGCGTTTGGGCGCAAGAGACGTAGGGCCTCTTTGTACGACGAGTGCGATTCGAGCCCGAGGTACGATACCCAGGCTACCTTCGGGTGCTTCTCGAGCCATCTACGCATTGCAGGTTACGCGTCAGATCTTAAGAGGTATTCTGTAAGCGGAAGGCGACGTACTGAGCAAGGGCTAGGGCGTTATCACAGTGCCGCTGGGCGCGAAGGCTGAGGGTCTCGATTCCCATGAGGAAGAGGAACGCCGGGAATGGATCCATCGCTGGCCCGAGGTCGCGCATGACGTCGAGGCGGCACTTGACGGCGAAGACGGCGTCGCCAAAGGTCTCCGCGAAACGCATGCCGTGGTAGCCTTCCGCGGGCTCAGTGAACTCTGGGAACTTGCCCGACTTCGCGTAGTCGAACTTGCCTGCGCTGCTGGTTAGTATCGAAGAGCGCGAAGCAAACTCCGAACTCGGGCTCGGAGATGGGCGGGTGGAATGAGACGTACCACCGTCGATGACGACGCCCCCGAGGACGGTTCCGTGGCCGCCAATCCATTTGGTCGCACTATGGGTGACTATGTCGGCACCGAGCTCGATCGGGCGGACGAGGTAGCCTGCGCGAATCCGTTAGTATGCGATCATGCCATGCGGGCTCTAGCTTACCGCCCATGCCAAACGTGTTGTCTACGAGCAAGGGGATACCGTTGTCGTGTGCGACCTGATATTCGAGGCAATCAAAGTAATGTTAGCGGTGAAGTTGCAAGAGGCTGTCGGGACGGACTTTGGCAAGTTCAGGCAAGGGCGCGACTGTGTTCTTTGGGTTTCCGATGCTCTCGACGTAAATCCCCTTTGTTTTCTCGTCGATGGCTGCCGCGAAGTCGGCGGGGTCTTCGCTCTGAACGAACTTCATTGTGATGTCGAACTTCTTGAGGAACACTAGACCCGCCGTCAGCATGAACATATTTGCATGTGTGGATGTAGATAGTACAGACCTTTGAACTGGTTGTAAGTCTGCGGTGCGTAATATGCATGAGAACGGTCTCTCCGATATAAAAAAAGGTGGATAGTGAACTTACACCACCGTAGAGATACGAACTGCACAATATAGCATTTCAGAAACGCTTTGATCGGAAGAGAAGGGGTAGAGGACACACGAGGTCACAAGGTTGTCGCCGGCTCTAGCGATGGCAGCAATAGCCATGAACTGAGCCGCATGTCCACTAGATGTTGCGACAGCAGCGATGCCGCCTTCTAGGGCTGCCATCCGTCTCTCGAAGATGTTCTGCAAGACGATAAATAATCAACACGTGGAGTGACAATACCAGCAACGTGTGGGATGCTCACGACAGTGGGGTTGCCCATGCGGGAATAGATGTTACCCTGCGTCCTGCATAGACGTGTGTATCAGATCAACGGTGCAAGTCCACCACGATCTGGACACAGACCTCAGCCCAAAGAGATCCGCCCCGTGCTAGAGCGAAGAAAGGTTATGTGTCCGCTATGCATGCTGCCTATGACTCGAAAGACACACCTTCGAATTCTTGAAGACATAGCTCGTGCTAGCGTAGATTGGAGGCGCACGAGCGTTCGTCGCGATGTCAGGCTCATATCCAGCGTGCAGCTGGATAGTCTCAAACTCCGGCTCTCTAGTTATAGTCAGACCCGTCAGTTAAGAGCTAACCATGAGAGGTTTAGAAGACAGACTTGTAGAAGTTGTTCACCGGCTTCGGGGGGATCATCGTGTCGAGCAAGGGTGTTGTTTGGTACATGGGTCCTCATTGAGCACTCAATTATATAGCACTCCCGGCGCGAGACTAGGTATCGCGTTGTGTCATGCCTGCCGTACCGAGAAGTTCTTTCAGGCTACTCGTGTACGCCGTTGAACGTGTGAGCTTGGACTGCGGAACTTCGGTGAACCGCCCTCACCCAGTATTGTTATTGCCGGGCGCGGATGCAGATCATTGTGAGGCGAACTTCCCTCTTCCACCGATACGGGGTCCGCTGTTAGGCCGGCTTGTGGGGCTTGGAAGCGACGAGCGATCCGCTCGTATGCCCAAAGTTCTGCATTGAGTCTGCGACGCCATTGTTCGGCTTCACGCCGTCATGGGGCCTAGATACGAGTCAGAAGATAGTGTCGTGCCGCAAGATACGCTCCGCGAGGGTCTCCAGAAGGGGGTGCTCCGATACAGACCAATTCTGTCGCGATCGTCCCTCTGTGTTGGCCTGAGAATCGGCTGAGTAAACGTTCGTAGCGTATTGTGATGCCTACGCTGTGTCGACGAAGGTTGGTCACCCAAGCCAACTCTCAACGAGAGCCGCTGAGAACCCTGCCCGTTTACGATAACTCGCGATCTCACAGCCATCCTCGTGAACATTGTCTCGAGCACGCGAGCACTTCTGGACGCCCATCTTCTTCCTCTACGTACGCATACGTAAGTAAACTCATAGCGACATCGAGGGGTGCTCACCAGGTTATCTGACTATTCAGCTGCAGCACGCAGGCCAGACGATTGGGTAAAAGCCGAGAGTAATTCGTCTGGACCTGGAGGAATCCCTCACGCATAGGCGTCGTATGCGTATGTGAGCTTGTTGCTCTCAGCATCCGACGCTATTGTTCTCCAGTTATGTTACAGAGAGAACCCAAGGTGTCTGTTACCACGCATATACTTGCGTGGGATGAACCAATGAGCGACTCGAGACTAGAGACTTGCCACCTTGAAAGTTTTGCGATTGGAAGCACTTCTCTCTCTAGCACGCGCCTGCGACTAGCCGAGCCTACAAGTCGAGCATGCTTTCTGTTGCATCGTAATCGTTCTGGCTGAAGAGGGATGTTGGCGGTGGACTGCGTACAAATCCAAGTTCGTTCGGATGAGTGCCAATGTGTACGCTACTCGCCACGTGGCCGGAGCACCCAATGTATACTGATTTTGATCAGGGCCCATTGTGGCCCTGGCACCAACTTGTCTGCGACAGGTTCGTGGAGACTCTCGAGGCCCTCGTTGTCGTACAGTTCCACGTTCGGAGGAGTTGAGGACTGGACTTACGCGAATACTCCAACAGGCTGCGGAGGAGAGTGGGCCAAACTCTTGGGAGAATGGGGACATGAAGTCTTTGACCGACCCGCGATAGAACGCTTGCTCGCTAGAGTGGAGGAATGGCGGCTTGGAAGTGAAGGAATTCGTGTAGACCTCCACCTCAACGGTAGCTCAGTCTAGCTGATTGCTCGAAATCTGGTCCACGAGAGATTTGTCGTACCCGTTCGCTAGGTTTGGATCAATGCATGTACCCTGTAGGAGTGTTCATACTGCCAGTGACGTGCAAGAGCACGGACTCTTGATTAGTCCACCTCTTCAAGTGCTATAATTTACCTCGCATTATGGACTGATTCTCACAGCCGCGGCATCGTCGTGTTACAATGAAGATGACCAGGATCAGATCAGCAAGCCATTCGGCAGTTCAATTGTCAAGAGAATACCCAACATCCCCGTTGACGCTCTCCTGAAGCCGCACGATCCGCTCCAGCATCTTCTTCCCTCGCGCGTCCAACGTTTCCGCGAACCTCGCCTCCTTCATCCACTGCAGCCCGTGCTGCAGGATATTGCGCGCCCGTGCCGAGCCCCCGCGCACTTCCCCCATACATGCATGCAGAGTGATCCGCGGCTCCTTGGCGCTGTACGTCGCGCAGTGCAAGATGTTGTTGTTGTAGAACACCGTCTCTCCGAGCTGGAGCGTGACCTGGATAGCTCCAGGCATCGCAAGCGGGTCTTTGGGCGGGTCGAGGGTAGATGAGTGCGCCCGTTGTTCCGGCGTGCGAGGGGTCTTGTGCGAGCCCGGAACGACGTATAGGCAGGAATCCGTGCGCAGTGCCCTGTGTGTTCAGTTGAGTGTGGGTAGAGTGGAAGATGGAAGGGGTCACATACGTATTCCACTGAGTCTGTGTCGTACAATCAGCGGATGTGGTGTAGGAGATATACTCGTAACTTACCCCATGGTGCCAGATGCTCAGGGCCTCGCGCTCTTCCTCTTCGGAAGCGTTCTCTCGTACATCGTCGCGATGCCATCGAAGTGCGAACGAGTTCGACGTAGGGTTTATGAGGAGGTTGAATAACTCTGTGCGCACGATCTCTCTCAATCCCTACCACACGGTCAATACAAGCGAGACTTACCCATCTGAAGGTCGTCTTCCTGGCACCCAAGCAATTCCGTGACAACATGCACGAGCGCGTCGGACGTGTACCAGCGCGCGAACGCCGGCTCACCCAGGTCGGGGTGCATGACATGCTGCACGCCCCAGGAGTCCGGGTCGCCGTCGCCATATGGCGGGAACTGTCGCCCCACTGTGCGCCGGTGCGGCCATTCTCCTGAACGCGTGCGCGCTATGACACGTTCGCATGCCGCCTCGAGAGCCTCGAGATGTTCAGGAGGAACAAGGCCTGGCACGGCCACGAATCCTTGCTCGTCATACTTCTCCTTGAGTGAAGGGGTCATCGCGGTATGAAGGATCGTTGTGATAAGGCCGGCCTGATATCATTGCGTGTGCCGCGATGGAGGGCAGCTGACCAGGTCTAGTCCGTTGAACGGAACAAGGCTCGCTAAGTCACTTGAATGTCAGTGGCCTATTTGACGAGTTTCGCTACTTCTGCAGTATACCAGCTACGGCTTATATGGGTGCATCTTGCACATGGATATGCCGCAGTTCGAGACGTAGCACATTGCCCTAGAACCTAGAGGCTTCAAGTTGATATTGTAGCCCCCCNAAACCCGGGCGCAGCGCCATGATTGTTGCGCGAGTGAGCCTCGGTCATTCTCCAGCGAGGATTCGATTCAAGTTTCTACTGCGCGTGCGCCGAAGCTATAAACCGCGTTGATCATCAAGGGCAGAGTGTGTAGAATGCTGAGACAGAGTGGTGGAAGTCCGAAGGAGACCGAGTCTGCCGAAAGTCGCCTTGCGGCCTTGGCCACATAGACGCCCATCATCTTAGCCACCAACTCGCGCTCTGAGGCTCTCTCATCCAGACCACTACGTACACTTCTACTGGGATTCGGATTTCTCGGCGAGAGACTGGGGAGCATTTTGGTTGAGAAGGTGAGTGTTTCATGGAAATACTTGAGGCATGCCGACAAACGCGCCACCATGTAAACGCTCCCATGCGTAAACATGCTGGTGGCGAACCCGTGTGTCCAGCACACGGGGGTGTCGGTTATATGCGCAAGAATTTGAAAACACCTCTCACTCACTCGCCACCTTGCTCGCAGGTAGGCGAGATGAACGCTGCAGCACTCCCCACAGGCGAACGCTACCCTGCTGCTGCAACTACCAAGGACGAGGATGCTGTCTTTGCACGCGCCACGGAAAGGCTCTTCAACATCGGTGCCGTCCCTGTCTCCCACTTCTTGCAGGAGCCTGCCATCGTCGTAGCTCCCCAAAATGTTCTCCCGGTCGTATCCCAGTCCGCGCCATCGTCAAGACCGGCAACTGGGCCTGAGGGCATCAACACAGGAGCGGTCGCACGTTTGCATCAAGCATGTCAGCAGGCATTTGGCAGCACGGAGGCATTGAACTATGAGTTCGAGGTGGACGACGTCAGCAACGGTTCGTCGTCTTACTCGTTGCTACGCAAAAGCATACTCTAACATCGCTATAGCCAAACGCTGTAAACTCACAATCACCTTGCCCAACGGCAATTCGCGCATATATACATCTCCAATTGCGTACCAGCGGAAATATGACGCGAAGGCGCATGTTTCCGCTGTTGCCATTGAGAATGGTGCCATCGATTTCATTGTCTCTGCTGGCGTGAAGAGAACGCTGGAAGGTGACACTGCGCCACAATCCAATCAGGAAGGGGAAGCTGCGCCGATACCGCTAGTCCCAGACGAGTCTGTTGACTCCATTGACCGCGCGTGCTTAGAATGGACCAACGGACGCATCAAGCCTTTCTGGTTGATCATCAACGAACCGAAGTTCGGACGTAGTGCGTAACTGTTAAATTTAGTTCTGTGGGTCAAGTACTCACATTGTGGACACATATAGAGCAAGGTTGTGCATTGCGTATTCGCCTGGGCCCGCGCAATTCGAGGGTGTGGTCCGTCAGCACGGTCTACGACACTCCGAGCGAGGCAAGAAAGGCGTGCGCCGAGGCTGCATTGGCAGACGGTATACTGGACTACATCAGAACTTGGTCTCCCTCTGGAACAGACACCAATCTTGGCGAACCGGGATCTGAGTTGCCCAATACTGGCATTAGTCTCGATCAATTCTTCGAAGCTCTACCGCGCCCTTTCCCTGAGCCAGTTACTGGACAGACAGCTGCGGACGTCAATGGGCCTGCGTGGCTCAATACGACCATTCAGTCCGCGCGCGGCGGCAAAATCGTTCCCAATTTCATATGGACTGTCGATCCCAAATACGGATGTATGGCCTTTTCTGCTTTCATGTCGTTGGGCATAGGGCTGACCAAGTTGCAGTCCATGGATGCTTGCTCCGCCTTGAGCGTCCTGGTGAAGTCAAGTCTTATCTCGTCGACGCTCGCTTCTCGAAGCGCGCGGAGGCAAAAGCCGCTGTATGTCTGCTTGCTATGGTTGAGGGCGCTGGAGACTACATCCGCAGCGTGGCCAAAGCTATCGAAGACAAGCTGCCCGCCTCGATGCGGAAGTATGTCTCCGAGGTCCTAATCCCTGTTCTAAACTCCGAGTATCGCAAAGCACACGGTCCTGGTATTCAACCGCACGTTGAGTACGATATGGACCTCGACGGTCAGTTTTCCTCTCGTTCACTCTTCATGTTGCGCCTGCTGAGGGGTTTGTAGCTTGCGGAGCTACTTTGACTGTTGAACTGTGCCCATCGGCGACGCCGGATCAGGTGCGGAAGTACACTGTGCCCACTGAGTATCGCAATAGGAACGACGCAAAGCTCGCGGTCATCGCGCACGCTGTCGAGCAAGGAGCCATCGAGTTCCTACGCTTCAAAGGCAGGCCGACACCACCGGGGTACGTTCCCTACTACGCTCAGCAGAAGGAGAGTTACCTCGGGAATCGGAAGCGAAAGACGTGGGATTCTGGAGGCGGGGCGTGGGGGGATGCAGACAGCGGTAGCTCATGGCAAAGTCACAAGAAACCGCGCACCGCTGCGGGTGGCTTCAACCAATACCATGGTGGGCAGGGGCAGGGGCAGGGGGGGTGGGTACTTCCCTCAAAGGAAAGAGTACCAGAAGCCCGCTTCCTGGAATGGGCCGAAAAGGCATCAGAATGGGCCTGGTTCGTGGGGGAGGAACGGCGCACCTGGCCCCAGCCAAAGCCAATATGGTGACGTGCCGGGTCCCTCCCGCGGCACCGGACATTTCCAGCACAGGAACGTCCGTGGGCATCCCCCATCTGCGCCCGCCTCCCTCGCGCCGTACCCGGCTGGCGGTGGGGGCGGGCACATGCAGCCGCCTGCTTCGTATCCGCACTATCCCGCGGGCGGCGCGCAGCCCTTCTATCCGAACCCTCCTCACCAGGCTCCGTTTGCTGGCGTGCCGGCGCAGGTACCTCAGTACGGCGTGCCGAATGCTGCGGTGGGTGCGTATCCGACGTACTACCCCCAGCCCCAGCCTCCGCCTGTCATGAACGTCGCTGCGCCTGTGCCGTTCTACAACGCCGCGTATCCTTCTATGACCCCAGGCTACCAGGCGCAGCCGTATGCTCCTGTCGCTGTTGCCTATCCTGCAGCGGCACCACAGCCTGGCTATTATCCCGCGCCTAGCGCAGTTGCGCCTGTACCTCCTCAGATGCCAGCCGCTTCCCCTCCGGGACACTTCCCTGGTGTGCCTGGCTTGCCCCCCTCCGGACCTCCTGTGATGGCGGCCGCGAGTGCTCCATATATGCAATATCAGCATGCATTACCCCATCCGCCCTCTATGCAACCGACACCATCCCCTACGCAACCTCCCCAACCTCCAGCGCAAACACCAGTACCTCCCACGGCACCTCATCCNTCCGACCACAACGACCGCACAACCTTCCATGCCTGCGCAACCTGTCCCTCCACAGCCTGCACATTCACCACCACAACCTGCCCCTCCGCAGGCTGCTCCCACACAACCTCCACCCCCACAGATCGCACCTCCTCAACCTGCGCCTCCTCAGCCTGCACCTCCGACAACAGCGCCACCACCGCCACCGCCACCGTCATCGACGATTGCTAGCTATCCGACGACTAACGGAGCTTTGTCAAGGCATCCGCCGCCCCATGCTATGCCGACACCCTCTGCATCGCCATCTGCTAGCGACCGTGCTGCTCAGAACGGCAAGGGTAAGAAGACCGCCAAGGTTACGATCGCTGTCGAGTCGACCCCGAAGACGAACGTCACAGCGCTCTACGGTAAGCTCCCTCATTCTCACCGCTTCCACATTCCTAACTATCAGGTGCGTGGCTGCTGCTGCGGGTAGACCACTGTCGGATGGCGGGCATGCCCACGCCCCAATTCTGCCACGAGATCGTCAAGGACGAGCACGGCGCGGAGCCGAAGCACAACGTGTGGGTCATCATCGGCAAGACCAAGTTCGGGCTGCCGGTCACGTTCTCGAGTCTGAGCCAGGGCCAGGAGAAGGTCGCGAAGAAGGTCCTCGACCAGCTGCGGCAGAACAAGGCGGACGGCAAGACCGCGTCGAAGAGCTCCTGATTTATCGGCGTACTCCGTGTGGCGCAAGTCTGCAGATTGCTCGGTATCCTTCTTTCCTCCTCTTCTCTCTGTTAGCTGCATCTTCATCGTCGTCTGTGCATTTGTTCTCCAAGTCAGAGCACTTCTCGATTTCTTCCTCTTCCTCTAATGCTGTGCTCTCTCAACCTAATGTTTTCTGTATATCTGCATGCTTTGTTCGTGTCCGTGTCCCACATTCGTGAATCCAAATCGTAGTGCGGCGTCTCGCCCAGACTCCCAGAGCTCTTCCCTTTCCGCCTTCGGTGGTGGTGGTAACGCGCCCTCAGCGCGCTGATAGCACGCGTCCGCGGGCTGTTTGCGATTCGCTGCAGGGGGCGGTTGTTGTTCCGCACGGCCTCTGCAGACTGCGGCGCGTCGTCGCTTCACAATTGAAGTCAGCGAGCGAGCCGCAGACCTGCGAACGAGGACAGATGGCATCTTAGATCTCGGCTCTCAGCTCTCAGCTCTCGATTCCTCGCGCTGGTAGTAAATCCCTGATTGAGCGTCGTCGGCGCAGCGCTAGTTTTACATCCCTTTCTCAGTCTGTGATTGTAGGCGGTACATACAGCATGTGCACGCGTGTTCCGCGAGGCCTCAGATCTGCCGATTTGACTCGCTGAGTACAAGTGCTTGCGTGCGCCTGTGGTTATGCTAGCCCTCTTGGCCTGGCCTTGCAGACGTGGATAGAGTTATCACGTATCACGATGTGGCCGGTGCGGCATGTTACATACAGCTCCGCTTTGGGCTCTTTCTTTGCGCAACTCAGACGATACATGCGTACGCCTGGCGATGTCTGCCGTCTCTGCGTGGCTTCTGCCCTTGGTTGAAGGTGAGTGTCACCGTAAGCGTAGAGCTGCCTGCGGCCGGCTCCACATCATTCCTGGAGTACTTTCACGTCACGGATACTACAGGAACATCATTGTGAGCAGCCTGACTGGCGGATGTGGCGCTGCCTTGCTCATAGGACACGGAGGTTTCTCTTCCTCCCGGCAGGATCTCTACGCTGATAAAAAGCCACACACCCAGCGTCCATATTGCCCGCTAAGACCAACGAAGGTGAGTTGGGAAGTGCCACCTCCCTGCACAACCCCGGCCGGACCGTGAGCGTAGTTACGTACGTGATATCTTCTCAGTCTCTCCATAGTACTATTGTTTCAATGAATGGGCTGCTTAGCCTGTGTCGATACGTATAGATCTTCCAAACACTTGGGCCTGAACTCACCGGCGTCTATGTGCGCATCAACGACCAACATCCCGGCCTCGCCACATCGCCCTAGGTCTCCGCCACAGCATTCACGCAACATCGCGACATCTGACCACAGGCACGAGTGAGAATCGCACGTCGAGGAGCGGACCGACGCTCACTTGACCGGTAGGAACTGCTCATGCTCAGGCTGTCGCGACCCTGGCCACTTTGAGGGGCGCGATTGCGTGATTATACGAGCACGCCATGACTAGGCTGCCCTCCTCCTCCCGCTCTTATAGCTGATGATCACCGTTGCGGCCCATCTCGTTCCTCCTGCACCCTCAACCGCTCCTCATGTCTACTCAACGCTTCTACAAGTGAGTGCAGCACATCCGAGCGTCACGGCGGTGCATCTGGAAGCCTTCCATGCACCCCGCGGATGAGTCAGGGGCGCCCAAGAACGGTTATTGACGCCCGGCGCCTTGTTGCAGAGAGCCCGAGTTCGAGACTCTCCAGCTTCACGCTGGTCAAGAGCCTGATCCTGCGACGAACGCACGGGCTCCCCCAATCTACGCGAGCACGAGCTTCGTCTTCAACAACTCGCAAGTAAGTTCGAATGTCACAAATTTGTGCGATCGTCGGATGGATGCTAACCTCCTATTTCCGTAGCATGGCGCGGATCTCTTCGGGCTGAGGTTGGTGCCCACCCGTGATGAACCGCCCGAAGTTCGTTGCATACTAACAGGCATTACAGGGCGTTGGGAAACATTTACTCTCGTATCGGTAACCCGACCGTCGTAAGTGCGACCTTGTGCGTGCGCGTCATATCGTTGGTTGAATCCGCTCTGCCAGGATGTCTTCGAGAAGCGTATTGCTGCACTGGAGGGTGGTGCGGCTGCGGTCGCTGCGTCCAGTGGACAGTCTGCGCAGTTCATGGCGATTGCCGCTATTGCCAAGGCTGGCGACAACATCGTCTCAACGTGCGTATATGAGTGCGTTATACCCGGTCCTTTCGACATTAACCATCTCTTATCCGTAGATCTTACTTGTATGGTGGTGTAAGTGCATTTGGTTTGCCTGGTTAGATCATCGCTCATGCACGATCGCATGAACAGACCTACAACCAGTTCAAAGGTGGGCATTGCGTGACATTAATCAATGACAGGTAGCTTACTCTCATTGTAGTGTTCTTGAAGCGCTTCGACATCCGCACCAAGTTCGTGGACAGCCCAGAGCCCGAGGCTTTCGCTGCCGCGATCGACGAGAAGACGAAGGCGATCTACGTAGAGAGCATTGGCAACCCCAAGTACAACGTCTCCCCGCTCCCTGAGCTGGCCAAGGTACGATTGCGAACGGTAAACATCCCAATTACATTCTGACACAGTACAAAAGGTTGCGCACGACCACGGTATTCCTCTGATCGTTGACAACACCTTCGGCATGGGAGGTACGTCAAAGCGCGTACACACGCCTTGAACGCAGCTTATCAAATTTCCCCAGGTTACCTGATCAGGCCTATTGAGCACGGTGCGGACATCGTCGTACATAGCGCAACCAAGTGGATCGGTGGCCACGGTACGACAATCGGAGGCGTCGTCATTGACTCTGGTACGCTGCTTTTCTCTTCTCTGCTCTTCCATGCTGACCACCGCATCCGCAGGCAAGTTCGACTGGGCAAAGTCGGGCCGTTTCCCCGACTTCACCGAGCCCTCGGAGGGGTACCACGGGCTCAAGTTCAGCGAGACGTTCGGGCCCGTCGCGTTCGCGGTCAAGGTCCGCGTCGAGGTCCTGCGCGATCTCGGCTCGGCGCTGAACCCCTTTGGCGCGTTCCTCCTGCTCCAAGGCCTCGAGACGCTCAGCCTGCGCGCGCAACGGCACTCGGACAATGCGCTCCAGCTCGCTCAGTACGTTTCCGCCATGTTCACGCGTTAGTACGTCCGCCTAACAAGTGTTACTATCACGTTTGTAGGTGGCTCGAGCAGCACCCGAAGGTGTCGTGGGTGTCCTACCTCGGCCTCGAGTCGCACGCGTACCACAAGGAGGCGCAGCGCCTCCTGCGGCCGAATGCGTATGGCGGCATGCTCAGCTTCGGCGTGAAGGGCGACGCGAAGATCGGCAGCGAGGTCGTCGACCGCCTCAGGCTCGCGAGCAACCTCGCCAACGTCGGTGCGTATCTGTATCCTGACTTGACCTCCAAGACTCGCATATTGATGTGTTGCGGTACGTAGGTGATGCGAAGACGCTTGTGATCCACCCCGCGACGACGACGCACCAGCAGCTGACGGACGAGGAGCAGCTCGCGTCTGGCGTCACGCCCGATCTCATCCGCGTACGTGCACTGAACGCTCACCTCTTCGTCGTCTGTCTCACTCAGCCTTCCTTTAGGTCTCCGTCGGTATCGAGAACATCGCTGATATCATCGCCGACTTCGACAACGCTCTGCGTGTAGTGCCTTGAGTCTGGCGGCGAGGATCCGGGTTGGGCGATGAAGGAATACTACTACGCAGAGGTCAAAATTGCTTATTGTAATCATAGCACACTATACCTGGTACCAATGGTCCTACATTGATATCTCGGCTTGCTCGTGCGATCATGGCGTACATATCTAATAGGCCTGTTTGTAGCGATCCTTCCCACCACGATGACCCTCTCTCTCAGAGGAGTTCGACAAGCAGGGATTCGTGGTCGTTCCATGGTTGGTTTCCCCTGAATACTTCGAGGCAGCATGCGGATGTATCATAGCGCGCACGCGTTCAGGAGAATGGCCGCACTAAAATCTACCCACATGATACGGTTTGACGATGATAATTCCCGCCGTATGACCATGGGGATGGCGACCTAGAGTCCGGACTCCTGGGGTGTGCACACAGCAGATGCAGCCCCGACTTGGGTCAGCCGACATTCGCGCGCTGTTACACGTCCGATGCACTCATCTATGTCGCCATAGAGTTGCTCGAGCCCCGGGAGGACCTCTGTCAAATGAGTGAGTACTTCGTCTCAGCGCATCACGGTGGGGTTGCACCAGTGAGAGGGTGTGAACGGCGAAGACGTGTAGAATTTGATCCTAGCCAGCGTTCATTTCCTCCATGACGTTATATTGTAACGCAAATGTTTCAGGGATGTGCTTGGATGGCTCAGTTGGTTAGAGCGCAGGTCTCATACTTTGGTATGACCACTGGAAAGTGGGCAATCCTGAGGTCGTGAGTTCGATCCTCACTCCGAGCATTACCTTTTGCCACGAAGTGGATGCGCACCTAGACGCTCGTTGCTGCTCTTGCGATCGTCGCTCGGTCAGAGTCGCGGTCAACGTCTTTCCAACTCGCGTACTCAGCCAGGCTCCAGCGCGAGATGCATTCCTCCATTGCATGGATCTTTTCTTCGTGCTGCATTCGGATAGCACAACCGAGTCCTCGGCACGGCAAACCTGTCGCGTCCTCACAGCTCTGGTTGACGACGTCCCCGCGCGCAGTACGTATTCTGATAGCCTTGCGCATGCTCAACACCACCATGTCAGGTGAAGCTCACACTTGTCTGTCTTGTCACGTAACCCTTGACAAAGTTCTAACTCTGTTCTCCGCATCACACAATGTGGTCTGTGTGGTATCTGTCATCCCGGCATCAGATAGGTGTCCAAAGAATGCGAAAGATCGAAAGCTTGACCGGTTGGCGGGTGAGTCCGGAGCCTCCCCTCTCTTACTTCTAGCAGCTGATGACGCGGTGGACTAAGTACCGTCCTTCAGACGGTGTCAAAGATGTGATTACAAATGTGGTAGAGGTATATATCAATATTGTAGCCTGGACTACACATGCATTGCGCGAGCACTAGGACAAGAATCGCTCCGGGGCTCGGACGCCTTCGACATTACCTTCTTCGTGTGCGCTTGGGCACAAACTCTACTCAGCCAGCGGGCGAGAGCAGTTGCAAGGACGCTCGCTCGTGTATATATCCCGGCCAGGTCTAATGGGCGTTTTGTACATCACGCTCTACCCGCCTCATCTCTCTCTCGCCGCTGTCACCATCTGCTCGTTCGCTGCTCTGCTGCAAACCGCCGACACGCCTTCACTGTCTTCAACTCCGACGGTCTCCGGTATCACGGCATCCGTTCGTCGAGCATCTCAGCTGAGTATTCTGTTCGTTGTGGCACAGTGTTGTCGCCGTCCGAAAGCTGCCCACCATACATGCCATGGAGAACTCACGGTTCCCCATCGAAATCTGTGAGAAGGTGATCGGCGATGTGGCAGACTGGTCCCGTCCCGAAGACTTAATGGCATGCGCGATCACTTGCAAGGCTTGGACTCCGCGCAGCCTCTACAATCTATATCGTGAGGTACGGCTCTCTGCGAGGAACGCTGCTATGTTCCTGGAGAGTCTTGCCAAATTTCCTGAACGGGCAGCTTGGACTAGGGGACTACAGGTCCGTGGAGCATATCTCCCGCTGGGGCTGGTGCTCTCGCCAAGGCTTTTGACGGGTTGCGAACACCTTGTTCTTGACAATAATGGGGGTTATCCGCCCTTGTACATGGAGAGTGTTGTCAAGCCGCTGCTGAGCACATTCATCGGGATCACCCGGCTAGATATAGAGTGGACGTCCAAAAGTTCCCGTCTCAGTTCTCTGATCAGCCTGGCATGCGCTGTGCCGAGAATGCAGGAGCTCAGTGTGAATATACTCCTTAGGCCAACAATGAGTCGCTGGGAGACAAAGAAGTGGAGCACATTGACCCAGAGAGGCGTATTCTGTACGCATCTGAAGACACTCGCACTGTGAGTTCCATTCAAGTGACATAAGCTCCGACGCGTATTGATTCCGATTCACGACTCGAATAGATATGAATGGGCAGTATATACTCCAGAATTTCCTCCTCCCGGCATATTTGGATATTCTATCACCAAGTTTGTGTTACGCCTAGATGAGACACTACCTGTATCTGGTACGTCTCCATCTCACAGTCACAATTGTATCAAGCTGAACAAAGTCACAGATGCTGTAACAAGCTATATCAACACACTGCCAGGTTTGATCACTTTCTGTTGCATTTCTTTCATCCCCGGTGGCTATCTTGCCAAGACCATATTGCCGCTCTCATTCAGAGCTCTGGAGGCTATCCAGATCCAGTTAACCCCTTACAAATATGGGATGACCCGAAGTGCTTTGATTACGACTGACCTTCAATCAGTGTTGCTACACGTATTTCAGGGTTGTCCTTGCATTCAGCGCCTGCAGCTAAAGCTGAAAGACAACATTCCTGCCTTCAATAGTGCCTGGTGGACTAACAGAATCCTTGATGAGATCTCCTTTAGGGTTCGGTGAATTAATCGGGATTAATATACATGGTATATAAATCGTGTTAATAACGTGTTAATAACGTGTAACTTACAAGGGGTCCGAGGGCAGCCACTTTTGCCGTGTTAGAAATGTAAGAAAAGACTGAGTGCACGGGGAGGGTTCGAACCTATGGCGTCACTGGATGCGAGCCTTGCGAGGCGGACATTTTGAGTTCGTGAAGTTCGGAGTTTGAAGAATTCAATTTGTCGCTCGTCCTTCGCGCGATCGACCAAGCTGTCGAGACTCAGCACGACAACATTGTCGCAGTATTGACGGTTTATCAGGACATTCAAATCGACGCCGCTAACGCTTCTGTATGTTAGTGNAAAAAAAAGACTATGCGATGTTCCTCAATTGCGAGCTGGACCCCGATGTGCTCGAGAGTGACTAATTCATACACTAGGATGAAGGCGACTCCGCTGGGGGTTTTAGTCCTCAGCATCGCGAGGTCCAGCCAACCGTGAAGTTTCGGGACATCCACACAGATCTCCTTGAGATGGTACAGCAGTGTGAGGAGGAGGAGGAGGAGGCCGAGTCGGAGGACCACGACCCATTGGATGAAGACCCAGAATAGTGCCCGCAGTGGCGCGGCAACCCCATCCCCAGTACTGAGCGGAAAGGAGCTGCTACCGACCTCAATTGTGAACCTCCATTCTCCTGCTCTCCTCGACCTGCTCTCGGACAGTACTCCGCGCATTATAGCACCTGCCGGCGCTGACCCTACCAGCTCAACAGATCCGCAGTGCGACGTCTTTGAGGATTTCTGAGGCGCCTTGTAGCTTTATTTACTCAAGACTTTCAATATACAATGTAAATAAGTCGTTTCTTACATGTTTGTAACATTTTCTTACAGACCAGTAAGAAACTGTTTATAACTCGCGTTAAAAAATGCTTTCGGGCGACGGTGTAACTTACAAATGTAAAGAAGTCCTCGGGCATTTATTTACCGAACCCTAATCTCCTTCCTTCAAGGAGTTATAGAGATACAGGTGTCCATATATTCCTATGGTCTGTATTCCATCACTGCTATAGCACCAGAATAACACTGACTGTCTAGGGTAATAGGGATTGATATGTGGATTAATGATGAAAATGAAGACTACACTTCATGGTGAGGACATTCAGGAGGGTACTCAGAGACATTTATTGAAACACAAGCTCTCTTCACCTGAGTAGGAACACAACAACCATTGAGAACGGTGCACCAGTTCTGTGGTGGTTCTATGAAGGTCAGGAGGCCATACAACCCTTCCAATGTGAGCTCTCATCCATCTCATCCCTGTCCAATGCTGAGAGTGGGCTCTGTATAGCCATGGATGGATGGAAGATCAGAAAGGAATGCTCTGTCCCCTCTGAGGATTAGATCTGCTTCTACATATTCTCATTACCAATGCCCAGTGCGGTCCAAATTTCTTCTATTATGCTCGCTTATTATGTACATCATCTCCCCTCCCAGCAGTCTGCCATTCAGCCTACAGGAACCATTGGCAGCGCATGGACAGCAACAGATAGTGGACACGGCCAGTATGACCTCCCGCCGCTGAGCGGGGGCAGCGTGCGCATGTCAATAGGAGGCGTGCTGGTTGTGCCATCCGCTATGCCAGAGCTGTTACATCGCGTGCTGTCAGCGGCAAACTTGGGTCGGCGGACTGAGAGGGACTTAACGGTCTTACGCTCCTGCGACGGCCTCTTTGCGACGCGATGTGAGCATTCTGTACAATAGTACAAGCTCGATGTTCTTGTCCTATGCCCTTCGTCTTCATGTACGATGTGACTCGCGGCGATGCTGTCCCTGATACAATACGAGCTCGTTTTGGATGTTTTCTTTGGCCTTGTATGATACGGCGCGGTCAATCCTGCTACGACTCGGCGCATTCAGCCCGTTGCTCCCAGTTCGTACGATACACGACGCGGCGACTCACCTGATCACATCACTCGGCGTTATATGCCAGTTTGAAGGGAGCCGCGCAGATCGCGATGCGTCGTTGAGAGCACTCATCACAATGTCTGTCCATCAACGAGCAAGGTCAGTCGAGCCGGCCTCAGGTGCTTCGACTGTGCGAAATGCGGCGTACCTATTCTCTGAGCCATGGATTACTTCGACCGTAACATCTGGATGGCGCTCGCGCGGCAAATTAGCTTCCACCCGATGTTCGAAGTTGCCAATGGCATACGGTGGAGAGGAACGACCGTGCTCATGTTGACCTTAAAACGAGCGCCTCGCATAGCACAAGCGCGCAAGCGAACGACGCAGCCTAGGAGCCGTCGATGACAGGTGGCTTCTCATAATTCGCAATGACGTGCAAGAAGTCGCAGGGTCGAGTTTGGGCTCTCGACGCGGGTGACGCACCTCTACGACACCGAGCGGAAGTTCGTTCGACCGCGGTACGAGGAGTAGCTTCATCAGAGCGCTCTGGCAGTGTAAGTAGTCAGAGTAGACTGCGGCACTGGTCGTTTTTGCGACCAGCGAGACGCTCTTATCCCGTTCGCGCAGATCGCAGTTGGTCCTATAACCGTCCTCAGCTCAGTGAACATGCTCATCCTCGGTGTAGCTGGTCAAAGCCACCGACGCTACCTCCCGCGAATGCTTTGGTAGAGCCAGCCCAGTGGCACGTGAGGGCTGTATTTTGCCACCGGGCGTTTCTGGTAGAGCCGACGCCGCACAGCTGTGCAGCAAAGTGAAGCGGGTGCGTCGTCGGAGTCGCGCCGTGCGAAATAGATGAACGAGCGAGTTGCAAAGGCAAAGCAAGTCCTGTCACTTTGGGAGGAAGCCTGAGCAGAATTCAGCGTGTATAGCACAAGCATGAGGGTACAGGCGGAGATCATACTGGCAAAGACCAAGTCCGCCAAGGAGGTGTCTTCGTCGTAGGAGACAAGAACGGACAGCGTTGCACGGTGGCTAGAGTCAAGAAGCCTGAGGCAAAAACACTACATGCTCGGAGTGAGGATCGAACTCACGACCTCAGGATTGCCCACCAGTAAGTGGTCATACTTTCGTATGAGACCTGCGCTCTAACCAACTGAGCCATCCAAGCACGAGCGGAATCAAGCTTCAAAGTTTTATATGTTGCTACTCACTCCCAATGCTTCAGTGCAGGGCTGGACTCGGAGCTAGCGCTCAACCGCAACTCAGTTGCCAACCGGATACATGTGTATAATCATGTATGAAGTCTAGAGTGGGGAGGGACGAGGCAGCTCTGGCCAATCCCATCCGCAACACAGGTAGATCGGAGCGGCGGTCTTTGGGGTATATGTGGAATGAATTATATCTATACAGTGCACCGCGCTCGAGTCCGCGCTACTACGCACCCCTACGCAGAGGTTACAATATCGCAGGACTCAGGTGCGATGCCAGTACGCGTAAAGTGTGGCGAAAGCAATGCGTCGTCGTGAGATCATGTCCGAGAAACCCGTTCCGAATGTCATAAGTATCCCCCCCACATCCACACCCTAGCCATGGCCCGCCTCTCTAAGTGATAGGTCGTGTGGCATCCCGCGCGACCGACACCGTCGCTCAGCACGCGCACCCGCCGCTCTCCGCTTCATCTTGCTCCTGGTGGAGGTCGATACTCCCTGGCATCTCGTCGTTACCCGAGTCTCGCCGCGCGGAACGGCTGGCACCAGGTCGCGAGCCCGACCCCGCCTGCCAGAGCTCGGGCGTGTCGATGATGCGGTCGACGACGTCGCGGAATGCGTCCTGCACGCCGACGGCGGTCTTGGCGGACGCCTCGACGAAGAGCGCGCCCATGCGCGTGGCGAACGCTTGGCCCTCGGCTGTGGACACTTGCCGGGAGTACTCCTGCAACGTGTGTCGCGCAAGGGCGTGTGTGAGTCGGACGGAGCAAGTCAACGAAGCAAGTCAGGGGAGAATGCGTACTTTGTCGACCTTGTTCCCGACAATGATCTTGACGACGGAGCCGGAGACGTACGTCTCGAGCTCGGAGAACCATTTGGGGAGCGCCTCGAAGGACTCTCGATTCGCGACGTCGTAGACGAGTATGATGCCCTGCGCGCCCCGGTAATATGACGACGTTATTGTCCGGAAGCGTTCTTGCCCCGCAGTGTCCTGGACGAGGATCATGCGTCAAGACAAGAGTTCGCTAGGGGGCATGGCACATTCGAGTTGCGCACCCATATGCTCAGCTTGACCTTCTTCCCGTGCACCTCCATCTTGTGTACCTGTGGTAGGGTTCGCAGTCAGTGCAAGCTGAGCCAGAAGATAAGTGTGCTACTCACTCGGAAGTCAACACCAATTGTCGCACTGGACTCGTCCTCGGGCAACCATTGCTCGTCCGAGAAGCGGAGCAGTAAGCTGCTCTTCCCTACAGAGGAGTTCCCGATGAGGAGAAGCTTGACGTTTATCGGCGCATTGGGCTTGTCTTGAGGTTTCGACATCACAGTATATAGGGAGTAGCCGCAGCTAGTAAGTGTAGCTCGGATGTATTAAGTGTATCGTCTCGAGCTACGGCAACCTGAGGACCTTCAGATAGTGAAGTGGTACCCTGTGGCTGAGGAAGTCGGCGTTATAGGAAAGCAATTGCAGTAGCCCGAGGTCCGCGTATAGGCAAATCCTGAGCGTATAGTCCGCAAGTACTAAGATCCCGAGTTATGTGGTCCCGACGAACGAGAGTGCTGGACAAGAATGAGAAAGCGGGAGCGGTTGGAGCTGGTGGCTCGACGCAGCGTCCCATATCAAACGCGTCCTCGGTGTGGTCAGAGACGCCCAAGTCGCGTGACATCATAATAGCCTGGTTGGCCAGGTTCCTACACTCGCTTACTACCGGCGCACTCGAAAGGACCGTGAGGGCGACGAATGCGCTATAATGAAATACATCGAGAGTGCTTGGGTATCAAGTAATACATCATGAGAAGTTTGGTATAGATACAGTTCAAGTGGAAAAACACAGAGATAGATCCCGTCGAGGGCGTCAAGAAATGATGTACAATGTAGTACAGTCAATGGAACACCAGGGCATTCTGAACGCCGCTGGCTACTGCTGCAGCAACGGACCCGGGGCAGCTGAGCATATACCCGACCTGCGACTGCCCGGGGTAGAACCATGCCGCCGTTGCCTGTTCGCGACAAAACAAAGCATGATCAGTAGGGGCATTTCACATATACCGTGCGTGGTTGACTTACAATCATAGCATAGAAGGTGAACATCGTGAAACCCTACCAATGAACACGATAGTCAGCCACGAATACTACGAGCGCGAGGAGGTGACAAGATACACACCTCTGCGAAGTTGGTCTCCCCGTCTGCTGTGACGTAGTTGACGAGGAAGCAGGTTCCAAGCAGCAACGCGACTTCGAAATAGTCTACTCGCCCAAAGACCGTAAGTTGGCTCGTCCATCCTTAGCATGAATCCACAGCGGCGGCAACGTACCGAACAAGAGATGGATCGGCTTCCCAATCCACCATCCGATGAGGATCACGATGGGCATCCACCAGAGGGTGAATTGGATGCTCGAGTCGATAGGCGTGCCGCGCGCCTCGGGCTCTGGCGGTGTAGTCATCTGCAACGTCGGCATGAAGCTACAGAACGCAAGCGCGGCCTCCGGGAGGAAGGATACGAGGGGCAGGAGGATCAGCCCGAAGAACCTGTATCGTACGCACAAGGTTCAAAGTCACGGTAAGCGGCGTATTGGGGAGGGAGGGAGAAGCCGTGAGATGCCAGTGAGCGACTCACTCTGATTGAATGTGGTATCGCTCCCGCACTGGATCGATACTCTCGACCAGCTGTGGTCGCGTAAGCAACGGAGGAAGTCACGATGACGCGCCAGCCATACTCACAAATTCGGCCGTCACGGACATCACGACGATGGACACGACAATGAAGAACGCGCACAGCGCGATCGGAATCAGGTATACATCCTCTTTCGAGACCGGGGGGTCGTTGACTACCGGGAGACAGACGCATCCGCATCGGCACACCTTCTTCCTTGCAGGGTCTCCTGTAGTCGCTGAGGTGTCGGCGGGAAGAAAGCGCTTCAAAAACTGCGGCAATCTGTTTGAGACTTTCTGAGGGAGGGGCCAGATGTGTCTGTGCACGCGCGATATAACATAGCTATCATACGCGGTTGCCCACAGTGACGTATAGATCAGCTCGTGAACGTCGAAAGTAGAAGAGAAGAGAGACGTACACGACGAGCAACATGATCGATACAGCGTGACTTGTCTTGAGGATCCATCCACGGACGGCATCGCCCACAAGCGGTGTCGAGGGCGATTCTCCCACTGTAGTATTGTCTCCGCGATCCAGCGCGGCGAAGAATGCGGTAGGGAGTACGACACCGAGAACGCTGCCGTGCGTTAGGATTGGCATAGTCAGCGCAGCTGCCCACCGTGTCGAGAGATTGTGTGCTTACCCGACCATGAGAAGAGACGGGTTGATGGCTACCTGGTGATCATGTAGCTTCTGCTTCACGGTCTTGCTGCCGCCGATGAAGAAGGCGGTGCCTTGTACGAGGAGCAAGTGCAGAACCACGACACCTGTATCAATTGTCAGACTAATGATAATATATGCGGTAGGTCGATGCCAACGCACCTATGATAGTTGACTGCAGAAGGCGCAAGCTGAAGACCAGTTAGTAAACTACTCGACGTATGGTACCTATATGCCACCTACTGGCATCCTTTCAGTAGTATCAAGGCGAGCGTCGCTTCGACACAGCTACGGACTGTAATGAGGCTACCGTACGTCTAGAACGCCACGATTCTTACGTACTTCTTGAAGGTGATGCAGATGAACTCGCCGAGGTCCTTGCCCGTCCGCCACGCGAGCTGGTCGCCGCACGACTCGAAGATGTTCTGAAGCGACATGATGGACAAGAAGCACACTGGCGCAGACACGACGCAGCAACGATAATGAGCATTTTGTGCAGGCCTAGTATCTAGTTCAAATACTCACAGGCGAATTGGGCTTCGTGTCCCCAGCTCTCGACTTTCCAATGCGACACCCACGCGAAAGGAATGCATATCAGGAACATGCTCAATCCTGTAGAACCAACGATAAGTCAAGACCGCCGGGGAGCGCAACGAAAGCCCACGTACCCCACGGCTTCAAGACCAGCTTGACACATTTCCACCAGTCGTGCCAGCCGAGGTACTTCAATTGAGCTTCGGCTCCATCCACCGTCTCGGGGACGCTGGTGGTGCTACTCGTTTCGTCGGCATTTGGGTCAAGATCGTTGACGACAGGTGCCGGGTCGGTTGGCTTCACATGCCCTTTCTCGACGTCGTCTTGGACATCCTCGACGGCCGTCATGCCAGAGTTGCGTGTCGCCATTGGTGCCCGAGAGAGAGAAGACGACGGCGAAATCCGAGTCGTCAGTGCACCGCTATATAGGCGATTGCGCTAGGCTCCGACACTAGAGGTGAGTTCACAAAAGTCGCCACTGCCTTGCGGTGAACGAGCACAAGGACACATGTCTGAACGGCCTGCGGATACACGACCAAGCGCCGAATTATATGTTCGGACATGACGGTGTCCAGCGGTGGCGGAAGCGAGCACAGTGCACCGAGACTGACCATTAGGGGCTCGTGCCGGATTTCGCACCATCGACATACCTATCATTGCTATGTTCAGCCAGTACTCACCGAACAGGAGGGACTGCCTGCAGTGCTCGAGTCGAGCATCACTGGCGTGGTGACGATGAAAGGAGCTTCCATGCCAAACTCGTTATCCGATGGCAGGGCAAGAGCGCTTGGTGGGGGCATGTGGAAGCTGGAGCAATGCAGCATGGTGGACCAGTGGGAACACCGGGTCCAGGGATCCTGCCGAAACGAGTTCCATTCCGAAGAAATATCGAGGGAACGGATTGGCCGGATTATATTGTACACAGCGTTGTGCTGCCTGGACATGAAGGCACAACGTCAACGGTCTGCTGTGAGGAGGAAGGGATGTGTGCACTTACATAGACATCCAACTCGAGCTCGTGATACAAGAGGACTGCAGATCCACGTGGCGTCCTCTAAATGATCTTTTGACTTCATGTGCAATGCAGCCCTTGTTGACTGCGTTTTGATCGCCTCTACATCGGCCATGACCGCAACCAGTTGCCATCCGAGTCGACCGGCCTGAGAATTAGCTTGAGGTCCCGCTAGCTTCGGTCGGTCACGAGCAAGCGTGGCCAGGACCTGGACGTGAATAAAACCCCACGGCGGGAGAACGTGCGCAGCTCCTCATGCTACGTATCGTGTTTGGAACTTTCATGATTTGGGCGAAGCTCGTAGGGGACACGTTTTCGTAGACGCTAGACAATGGGTCATGGCCACCAGTTGAAAGAGCATCTATAGTGATTCCAGAGTCCGAACGATACCAATATCGTTCTTCCGCGCAATCCACGGCACGCTAGACACGTTGGAAAAACGTTACGATAACAAAGAAGCAGTAGGCGTTCAAAGCAGTCGAGTTCATGGGGACGGTCGCGATTGGAATTGGTAACAGCACAAAATGCGATGCAGTGGTTGTAATCTTGTAGAATCGTCCTGGCGCCTATTTGACCACAGCGGGATGGGCATCATCCAACCACAACCGTTGAATCCATCGACGGTACTTGAACAAGAATAGTAGATACCGACACTAGACGACATACGGACCCCTTACCTAGGCTAGATGAGGGGTGAATGGTTCGAATGTCAGCTCTTGGGTCGGATGTAAGGGTGGGTGATACTATGATGATTGAGCATCGATATATGAGTACATTGTAGTAGGTAACTCTGATTAACATATGCTGCCCGGTTTAGTATGGGTACATGTTGCATCGTAGAGGCTCATACTAATAGTGAACGTGCCCCACTGAGAGCCAAAGATGCATGCAATACAAGAACTAGAGCACCAAGGCGTTCTGGACACCACTTGCCACCGCTGCTGCAACGGACCCCGGACAGCTGAGCATGTACCCGACTTCCGATTGTCCCGGATAGAACCATGCTGTCGTCGCCTGTTCGCCGCGCGACGTAAGATCATCAACACCTACCTCCATAGAATCTAGCGAAGCTGACTCACAATCATAGCGTAGAATGTAAACATGGTGAATCCCTACAATCAGTAGCACCAGTTGTAAGCCATAATCATCTTGCTGCCGAATGATCAGAGAACGTACGCACTTCCGCAAAGTTGGTCTCGCCATCTGCTGTGACATGGTTGACAAGGAAACACGTTCCGAGCAGCAGCACAACCTCGAAGAAGTCTACAAAACAGAAATTCAAAAAGGTGTGAGCATTACATTCCTACCCCACGACGCTAACTGTCTGATCACGTTATACCAAGGATAGACGTACCGAACAAGAGATGGATCGGTTTACCTGTACACCATCCGACGAGGATGACGACGGGCATCCACCAAAGCAGAAATTGAATGCTGGAATCAATGGGTGTGCCACGAGCTTGGGGCTCCGGAGCCATCTTCTGCAGCTTTTCTTGCAGCTCCCATGCGTAGTCGAAGACCATACGCACGACTTTACCCGTGAACTTGGGGATGATGAGGGGCAATATCTCCTTCACAAGAAACTTGAGTCTGTCGCTTCGAAGGACCGAACGCATCTCGGTCGGCAGGAAACCGAAGAACACCACAATGATTTTCGAAGGAAATTTGAATAGCGCAACCATGGCTTCTGGGAGGAAGGACACAAGTGGCAAGAGGATCAACCCGAAGAATCTACATGGTGAGAGGTCTTGGTGATCAGTGAATAGAAGGGTCATGAGATCACGGAAAGCGCACTCTGTTTGAATGTGGTATCGCTCTTGCACTGGATCGATACTCTCGACCAACTGCAGTAGCGTGAGTCATGGAAACGAAGTTTAAGCAGTTCGTGAGCCATACTCACAAATTCTGCAGTTCCACACGTGACGGTGACCGACGCGATGAGGATAGTCAAGCACATTGTCAGCGGTATCACCTTCACGATCTTTTCCTTCGGACTATTCTCTACGACCGAGTTGCTCTCTTCTCGTGGTTCGTTCTCTCCTTGAGGTCCGTTCTCTCCCCGAGATTCATGCTCTCCTTGAGATTCGTTCTCTTCCTCTAGAGCTGTAGGGTGTTGAGCCAACGGGATACGTGCAGCCGGGGGCGTCGCAGGGACGTCGGACGTCCTTGTGTCTGCCGTCCCTGAACGGGTATCCGTCGACCTCGAGGGAGTGCCCGTTGTAGCCGCAGCGGTGTGTATCCTTCTCGAAGAATGACTACTCTCCACTGGTGGAGCATTGGAAGGAGGGGGACGCCATCTATGTACGCGGGATATGGCATAGCTAGCAAAATTTGCGCAACGGACCATGTGGATGAGTTCATGAATCCTGCATCAAAGGCAGAGAAAGGGGCCCACATGATGAGAAGCATGATAGAAACAGCGTGGCTCGTTTTGAGGATCCAGCCGCGGACGACATCACCTACGAGAGGGATGGGGAGCGATGCTGCGACCGTGACGCTGTCCCCGCGGTCCAGCGCGGCAAATAAGGTAGTGGGCAGCACAACACTGAGGACGCTGATAGTAATGGCATCAGCTGTGAGTGATGTAGTCCGCCCATGTTCATGACAATGTATGTACTCACCCGACCATCAACAGAGAGGGGTTGATGGCTACTTGGTGATCGCCTAGCGTCTGCTTCACCGTTCTGGTACCGCCGATGAAGAAGGTGGTGCCCTGTACGAGTAATAGATGCAGAACGACAACTCCTGTATAGATCATATAAGATACGCGGCAAGATACGAGGATCACTTGCGCCATACCTACTATAGTCGACTGGAGAAGACGCAGGCTACTAGTCGTCAGCGGAGTGCATTTGACGCAAACGTCTATGTAAGACTCACTGGCACCGTCTGAGCAGGATCAAAGCAAGCGTCGCTTCAACGCAACTACACACTATAGGTGAGGCCAGCGTGAACCCAGATAGTTACATTTCAAACGTACTTTTTGAAGGTAATACAGATGAATTCGCCGATGTCTTCTCCTGTCCGCCACGCGAGCTGGTCGCCACAGGTCTCGAAAATGTTTTGCAGCGCCATTATGGACAAGAAACACACTATCACAGTCCCGCGACGCCAATGATAGTCAGGAATTTGCAGTGCATGAAGAAGCGAGGTTCGCTAGTCTAGGTGCTTACAAGAAAATTGAACTTCGTGACCCCAGCTCTCGACCTTCCAATGTGACACCCAAGCGAAAGGAATGCAGATGAGGAATATGCTCAATCCTGAGAAGACGATTCTGATGAGCCAGGACCACGGCTGAGCGCAACAAAGGGCCACGTACCCCACGGTTCTAGTATGAGTGTGATACACTTCCGCCAATCGCCCCACTTGAGGTATTTCAGCCGAGCTTGAGCTTCATGCGCATTCTTCGTGGCGGTAGGGGTGGAAACAGCAGACTTGGGATTGCCATTGAGTGGAGGGACGAGCGGTTGGAATTCGTCCTGTGTCTCTGAGGTCCCTCGCTCGATGTCCGGGCTAACGTGATGCTGGGCCATTACGTTCGACACTGAAGTGTGAGAGACGAAGAACACCTCGAACTGTTAGAGCCCGCCCGCTATATACGCGAATCCGACTGAGCAACCATTGTGCCAGGCGAGGGATACACATGTTTGAAGCGTACTGCAGCAGTGCAACCAATCGCCGAGGATTCACCAAACACGAGATGTTCTGCGGCCGCGGAGGCGAGTGCAATTGGCCGTTGGGAAATCATATGGAGCACCGCCAACGTCCTGACATACCTGAGTCTGCTACGGTGGGTCAGTAATCACCGAGCGCAAGGGTCCGGTCGCAGCCGACCAGCTGAATTTCCACTTCCGTACCGAATTCGCCGTACGACAGCAGGCACAGAGCGCTTGGTGTGGGTAGGCTACTGGTACGGTGGGCCAGGAGGAACACCCGAGTCGTGGTGTCTCAACGGACATGACATGACATCCCNAAAAAAGCGACGGGCGTAGATAGTCGCAGTGCAGGGTACAGCGTCGTGCTACCTGTATACAGTTGTACGCTATCAGTCAACGGCACCGGGAAAGGGGGACCGAGCACTCACATAGACTTACAACACCATGAAACGCTCAAGCTTGCGGTCCAAATGAAACACAAATACATGACCCGCTCTAGTCAGGTCCCTCTCATCCAGGCCTATGCGGCCCGCCTACTACTCGAATCCTGCTTCCACTGCATCTTGATGGCTTCCACGCCGGCAGTCACCACAACCCCTTCCAATCGCCTTGGGCCAGTCGGAGAACTGTTCACCGATATCCCGGCGCCATTCGCGATGCTGCGAGTCGAAGCAGACTCCGCCGCAGGGGCAGCGCGTACCTTGGGTGGTGGAGGTACGAACACACCCTCGAACCGTTGCTCCGGCCGTAACAGAGGGACCGGTGCGACAGAAGGCGCAGAAATCTCTTGCTCAAGTTGGTAGATGATGGCGTAGCTCGGGGGCGGGATGCGTGTCTTCGTCGAAGGCGTTGTTTCGTCGCGATCGCGAGACGCGCTTGTACTGGAAGCATTCGCGCGCGACGAGTTGCTGATGTCCCTCGGTCGTGAGCGAACGCGACTCGGGCCCGGACGTGAATGGATCTCCACGACGGGCGAAACGGGCCCCGCGTATTCGATTTCGGGGCTCTCCTCCCTCGCGTGTGTATACGAGGCCCGTTCTTGCAGGCGCTGTGTCACGGCTTCCACTGGGATGCGCAAGGTTCAGTTATGCAAAGACCACATAGACATGAGTATGCGCACGGCCGTCTGTCTCAACATCCCTAAGAAGCTTGACGAGCTCGTGTCGCCGAGTGTACGTCGTGTAGTCGGCGAGTCCGAGGTCCCTGACGACCGCGCGGATTGTGTCGTTCTTTAGCACGTCCCATGGCATACTAGACATTTTGACGAGATATGATACAATACAGAACCAGAAGGTGGCGGAGGGAGACTGGATTCCTCGAGGTGGTCGTGGTTGAAATGAAAGATCAACATGCAGCTATAACAGGCGCTCATTGGACCAACCACCAACTACAACCAGTTGGACCACAATCTATACCTCGACCACTCAGACTGAGGCTTACTGAAGCGACCCACGACGAACAGCGCAGTTGCGGTTGGAAGGAATAGATGATATACACGCCCTATGATATGTTACGTGAGCCGAAACTGAATACTGATGTGGGCCCAAGAATGACCGGATCTAGATGCTGCTACTGCAGATGATGACGAGACCAGGAAGCGATGCAGAACGATGTACAACATAGCAAGCAGACTACAGAATGCGCATGCGAGTGTGGGGAACGAGTCCATGTCTCATGAGATAACGGAGATGAAAGCAGAGCTTTAAGGATTATAGCGCGCGTGCAAGGACGGCAGCTGCACCCGAGATGGCGATTTCGACGTGCTCTTCTGGGCCGCGAGCGATGGCCTCGGCCACGGTGCCTCTACACTCGAGCATGAATTCGACCTCGGGCTGTCCAGGGTAGAACCATGTCACGAGTGCCTGGTGAATGCGTCAGTACGTGGGGCGCTCTCGGGAAGCTGCAAGTGGCGTCGGAGATTGCTCACAATCATGAGGTAGAAGACGACCATTATCAAACCCTGCAAGGAAACGCGGACTCAGCCGTGCGCTTCTCTGACAGCACGCATGGACACCCGGCTTACCTCGACCCAGTTCGTTTTGGAATCGGCAGTCACGTAGTTGACCAGGAAGCAGGACCCCAGCAGCAGGGCGACCTCGAGATAATCTGCACCCACAGTCAGCAACAAGCTCCCGTTGCGGATCCGCCAGAGAAGTGGACGTGCGGTACGCGCGCCAACACGACACGCACCAAACAGCAGGTGCATAGGCTTGTCCGTCCACCAGCCCAGAAGCACGAGGACGGGCATCCACCACAGCGTAAACTGGATGCTCAGGTCGATGGCGCGTCCGCGCGCGAGCATCGAGGGCACCAGGATCTCGCGGTTGGTGAAGTGATCGTAGATCGACTGGAAGAAGAATATTATGGCTACTGCGCCATCGGCGGAGAAGGATACGATCGGGAGTAGGATCAGGCCAAACCACCTGAACGGTGGACGTTAGGTTCCGCAGTAGTCAGCAGTACAAATTGAGGCGACGCACTCAGTTTGGATACCGCTCCTTTCGCGCACTTCGTCGATGCTCTCCACTAGCTGCTCGAGGCTGAGACGCAGATTCTTCGTCAGGACGAGGAGGGATACTCACGAATTCGGCCGTACCCGCCATCAAACCGACGGTAATGACTAGGAGAATCATGCACGCCCAAGGGTTCACGAGAGGCTCCTCCTCAAGAAGATGTTTCTCCTCGTGGTGGATCTCGACAGGAGCATCATGAGGCACGGTGAGCGCATTGTTCTCCCCCGGGGGGTTGTGCAAGTAGATGCGAGATGCGATGTAACTGCACAAGTAGTCAGCCCAGTGCTCACGAATAAGATGTGGACACATACACTACTAGTAGCATGACCGCCATACCACGACTCATCCTCAAGATTTGGCCACGAGTGGTATCATTGACGACTGCGGAAACCGCTTCAGCCGCCTCGGCCGTCGCTGCTGAAACACCCCGGTCAAGAGCTGCGAAAAACGCGGTAGGAAGGAGGGTCGCCAAGACTCTAACGAATGTTCTGTAAATACTAATGGAAGCTTCAACAACTTAAGCTGTGCGCACCCTATCATCAGTAGTGAGTGGTTGAGCTCGCTATGGTGGGGGTGGAGAGTTTGCTGTCGAATGTTATAACCACCGACCAGGAACGCAGTGCCCGGAATGAGTAACAAATGGAGTATGACGACACCTGAGTCAAGCCTGTATCAATCTACGCTGAACTAGGAGAGCTGTACGTATAGTGCAGATACGCACCGACGATCGTTGACTGTAGTAGCCGAAGACTGAAAGTGATGAGCACAGGCGGCTGAAAATGAAAGGACCAAACCTCACTTACTCGCACTTTACCAATAGAATGATAGCCAAGACCGCTTCGACAGCACTGAATTACATCAATTATAATTCTACGGCGCAGGGTTGGGTAGTGCTCACTTGTTTAACGTGATGATGAGCAGGTCTCCGAGGTCCTTCCCCAGATACAAAGCCATCTGCTCTCCTCCCCAGTCGAATATGCACTCGAGAGGGATGATAGCGAGGAAACAGACTTCCCCGAGTGTCGGCAGACATACATTTTATACCGGGACTAAGGGAACTTACGAGCAAAGGTTGTGTCATGACCCCATTTAACCATCTCCCAATGGGACGCCCAAGCGAGCGGAATGAATACGACGAAAACATTGAGGACTTTATACCCAGAGACGGCTTGAGTATCCTAAAACGCGAAGCTAGTCTTGGGAGGTGAACTACTTACCGGAAGATGTGGCTATGTTCTTGAGGCTCTCACCCCAACCCACTTTCCTGCGGCCCTTTCCTCGAAGTCGATCCCAGAACTCTTGCACCCTGTCCGTGGCGTATCCGTATGCCGCACTGTATGCGCTCTGTGAGTGCGAGGTCTGTATTCCATTGCTCTCCGCCAGAGTGGTCCCGTGGCCAGAGCCTGGATGTAAGCGCTCTGTCTCCATCTCGTCCGGGAGTTGTAGAGCATACCCGCGCTCCTCGTCAATCATGACTCTGCTTGCATGAGGACTGTCAGTTTTCTCTTTAGGCAAAGACATCGCGGACAAGCAAGACGGGGGAAGGTAGGCGGAGAATGAGTTGAACGATGAAGGGAAGCAGACACTTGCCGGAAGCGTGGGCGCGGACACGTTGTCACCACACAGACACAGGATATTGATATGCGCCGATATGGCGAAGTTCGTCGAACCTGCCAAGGATGAAGGCCAAGCCCCCGTTGGCAGGGCGGGAATGCCACTGGGAAATGCGCGGGGTCGTCAACCTTGCTGCGGGCGCGTGTTCCCGCCGGACGCCCAGACATTTATGTGTGTCCCGGGGTGGGGGAGGCTGTTCACGGCCATGACGCCTTGTTTTGATTGCCCGTGGAGAAATAAGCTGAGGATTCGCAAGTGGGTGCACATTGCACAAGCGGCTCGCGAAGACCTGGCTAGTAAAAGCGATGGCGGAGTGATGGAGGGCAGTGGCCAACCGCGGCCAACCAACTTTGGTCGAAGACCCGACGCGACGGCGTCTAAGACTACCGGCATACCTCGGTGTCGCTACAGCTTGCGAACCGCGTATCGCTGACTCCAAGCAGGAAATTAAAGAGGATAGTGCAGAAAACCCGATGCTCTTGACGCGATATACTTACCGTTGGGCGGTGGTATAGCATCGCAATCCGGTTAAAGTTGCGAATTGAAAGTTCCTCCCTTCACTGTAGGTCACATGATCGAGACGACGCGTCGCGACTCCTGCCAAGTACACGCGAAATGCAGAGTTGCCTCCTCCTCCTCACCACGACTGAGCAGAGTCAGCGAACCGCTAAATTTGACTCTTCCCCTCTTTTGCGAGACTATTGAGCGCGAGTAGCATCCAGAGTCGAAGTTCCTGCACAGTGCACCTCGGAAATAGGTATGAATATTCCTTCGGCACAGTATGAATTCCTTGGGTTGTGTCGTGCACTAACTGAACGCACTGCTCACAGCGCGATAGGTCTGAAGAACCGCCGAGGCGAACGTTGCAAACGCATATAGTACAGGACACCTATCCGAATGACCGGATACCCTTTAGCTGGCGCTGTCAGGCGCGTGCGTCATGCACAACTTGAACACTGTTCAAGCTCACAGACTTACGAACTTCAATGATGATCTGGAAAGTCCACTTGCCATGGGATATGATAGAACCCATAAACCCTTAACGGTAAGTACTAAAGCCCCTTCTCCGCAGAAGTCACAAACATGTACACAAAGACCTGAGTAATACTGAAGGTTGCTGACCTCACTAATATCCATACTTGCCAGACCGCTCCTCACGCGGTTTTCTTGATGAATCGACCAGCCTGATGCCAAAAGAGCTGCTCCTCGTTTTCGTCCTCTGGGGTCCAAACGCTCCCCTCCTCCCACGCGTCCAGATTCTGCACCCACTTGTGCGTCGGTCGGTCGAGGCGGCAGCCATCAAACTCCAACTTCCACACGGGCGTCCAGAACCGCTGCCACCAGGCGACGTCCGCTCGGTGGCTCAGGACGTGCTCATAGAAGACGAACGTTCCCCCGGGCTTGAGCACTTCGTCGACGAGCGCCGCGAGCGACCGCTCCGGGTCCGGGATGGAACAGATGGTAAGGACGGAGATAAGCGTGTCGACCTGGTGGAGTCCTCCAAGTGCAGATGTGATGAGCGCGGTCTCCTCAGCGCCATACGGGAGAATCAGGCAGTTTCCGGACGCCTCCGAGAACCCTCTTGTAGCGGCGCGAGAGCGGATCTCTGGATGCATCAACTGGTTCGGCTCCAGGGCGACGTACTTGGTGACCTTAGCTGGGTCAAGATATAATGCTGTATGTCCGTGTCCTAGGAGCCAATGGTTCTTGGTAAGCAAATGCGTGGACTCGAGCCAGCTTCATTGCTCTGCTCGTACCTGCACCTATGTCAAGCACAACGCCACGAGCGTTCGGCGGTATGAGCGACTGCTTGACCGAGCGGCCGTTTTCATCGAGACCATTGCCGAAGGGCTTCCACACCTGCGCCATGACGATGCGCGAGATATCGCGGGGACGAAGGAGCAGCGAGGGCGACTTGCATATCGCCTTGAGGGTGGGGAAGAAGGCAATTCGTAGAGAGAACCACAATTGCCCCACGATGAGGTCGAAGTAGGTGGAGAAACCCATAGATACTCGCTCCCGATATTACCCTGATTTTCGAACGTAGTAGAGGGTAATTGGAACGAGGGATGGCTCAGGGAACGCCTGGCGAGCTGGCCCATCCTACTTATATGCGTGACGGTGGCACAGCTGAAGCTCAACTTGGGCCGTTACAACATCACAGTCCGTGGGCGACGAGCGAAGGTCATCTGAGGCCTCTAGTAGCCGTGTGGGAACTTGATGTTTAGATGATACATATCAAGTTCGGTTTTGACAGGATTTGAAGGTCGAGCTGCTCGCAAAACCGTACGCTTGGCACTGGTACTGGTGATTGAATTCAGGTACTTAGAATGTCCTTCAGGTGCTCTGAGCTATTATGAATGGGTGCTCTCCGAGTTGATCAAAAGAAGACGCTTCTGTGCGAGGATCAAAGCAATGAATATCTGTGAAGTACTATGATACTACTCGAATCAACATTCAACGTAGTATGTATCCATCCCGACCCGACAATACTATGCTTCACTGGAAGACGATTTGTAGCTTGACAGGGTAGCAAGAGTCAAAGTCATATCCTTGATCTGGCGCCGCCTTGTAGAAGACGACATTCTCCCAAGCCAATTGGCAGAGTGAGAACGAGTCCGTATCGCCGTAGACCGCGAGGAGGGGCAAGCCGGATTCAGGTTGCTGAGAGGACGGCCAACATCAGCTCCAGTAACCTCCTCAAGAACGATATTCAAACACCACAGCAGACACTCACCACGGCACAGTAGTCCTGAGCACCCGCCGACGGGTTCGCGGAGTCACTCGCGGAGAAGACGAGCGAGTCGCCCTCCTGGACGGCCACAGCCTGCGCTGGAAGCGCGTCGCCCGTCCCGCTCAGAATCAGCGTACCGTTCGCCAACGAGGCCGTCGGGTACACGAGGGCGTCCGGCCACGACGCCGCAGTCTGCAATCATCATGGGACGCCAATTGAGTCCAGAATCACTAAGACACGCGGAGCCTGAGAATCAGTGCGAAATTTCAAGACGTACGATGAAGTGCCAGAACTGCGCCTTCACGTACGCGCCGTCGCTGCCCATCACGAGGGGGGGCGCCGGTGCTGTTGGCGTTCGGACCGGTCGTGTTGTACGCAGCGAGCGTGAAGCTCGACGAGGTGTCAAAGGCGCCTGAACCGAGCCCATCGCACCACGGGCCAGGGGAGGCGCGCTTGGTCGGCGTCGCCATGGTGGAGACGGTGGAGAGGGCAACGGCAAGGGCGGTGAGCGCGAGCATGGTGAGAAGCGACTGAAGGCGACGAATCGAAGGTGAAAGCCTCGAAGGGTAGAGGGCGAGGATAGAGATGCAGGGGGACTAGCTCAACATCAATGAGCGGCGGTCCTTATATACTATTGGGTGCGCCAGGGTCTGCGCAACACCAGAATAGTTTACTGCCCGGGCATGAAGTCGAGCTGAGAGAAAGCGGGGATCAGTGACCCGCCGGTGCCGCTGCAATGATGAGAGCGCAGCCGACAGCGCGTACGCACTGGCGGCTGTTCACTCATACAGGTGTTGAATATCTCGTCATGTAGACTATGCGTGGCCCCGGAGAAGCTGTGTAACGTCTGTTTCATACTGTGTATAGCAATGCTCGCTTGAGGTCCCGCGTACATCCTTGATGTCAACTGACGAAGGAAATTCCGCCCGCCTCAGGACGCCAAACGGTTGTATATGATCGGCGGCGAGAGTACTCTGGGAGTGAGAGGTCAGGTGAAGCCGCATTCGGTGGGCAATATGAGCACATACACAAGTTCAATGGCACTAGCTGTATCAGACCGCATTCAGAGCCGGTGGAGGATTGAAGCGTACAAGAAATGCGATAGTCATTTGTCTGCGCAGTGAGGGACAAAACAATCGCCCGCACTGATGCGGCGGGCGATCCCCACCCCAGCTGATTATAGTTCTAAATGACCCGGCCGCATCTGAGTGCACACACATCATCGCAGGATAGACGGATCTTGTCTAACAACACAAGGCCACGTCGACAGTAACGAGTGAGGACTGTGAGGTGCGCCATGAAGCTTGAAGCTGACGGTCCATGAAAGCCCTGCTATTGCCTAACCCGAAGGGTTGTGGAGATATTAGTCAGTAATTATCAACTAAGACTAACATAAGAGATCCTTGAAACCCTTATTCGCAGTTATTAATACTTGTTAGTACTGCCGACAACAGACGCCCGAAAGCCTGAACAACTTGAACCTCCGTGACTGAGTACAGTAGTCACCATGACTATCACTGCTGCCCGCTCATCATCAATTGTAACTTTCAGCCCATCGCAAGCGTGCACCTTACAACGCCATGCAGCTGGATTGTTTCTCGCGCTGCTCGGTCAACATGCTGAAATCGCGTGAACTAACCATATGCCAAGATGGTACTGATGCTTTTGCTCGGTGAGCGAGTCTGGTGTTTCGTCAGTCGACTCTACTACCAACGGGATTCAGTCAGGTTTCGTGATATTCTCGCAAATTACAAAATAGTTCCTATGATGGTTCAAGTCCTGTGAAGACACATACAAATGGCTACACCCAGTGAATAGGAATCACGAAGCCTTCACTCATGCGATTCGGAATATCCAGTACGACCGGTACCGGTATGGTGTCAAGTTGAAGAGCTGGCTGGGCCCTGGTGGCTTTCTTCACCCGTCGTTCCTTCACTTTCTCCAATAAGCGGTCTATCGCGGGTCGGTCGGCAGGTTCGTGCGCTCTCGTCCCTGCGCCGCGCTCACCCCCATAACCAGTATCGCCTGCGCAGTAGAACAGACGGACTTCGCCTATCCTCTTGCGGTTGTCCAAGCCCCATCCCTCGCGCACGTGGAATTGAACATCGACAAGGACCTCCAGGGACTCTGCGAATCTATCGCACACGTCGCGCCACGAGCGAAGCGGGTCATCACTGTTGTCCGGCATGTGCATCGGGCACGAGTCAAGTATGAGGGTCGCCAGGGTCTTGCCATGTCGCACTATGAAGTCCTCGATGCGCCTATGGTGGTCGAACGTGATTCCGCCTAGTTCGAGGTGCTGCAGCACGGGAAAGAAGAGACCGGAAAAGTCGAGGCGTGGCACGCGGCCAACGGGCTGGTCACTCATAAGCGTGAGCGACGTGAGTCGCGCCTGGGTGGGCCCCAGGAAATGGATAGGGACCACTTCGTGCCACAATGATGTCCACATCTCCCGGCCGCGGGGACCCCGGACGCTGTGTTCGCCGTGGAAGCTGATATCCAAGTGCTCGACGGACGACAACAAGTCGGAGAACTCCCGGCTCTCGTAGTGCGCGAATGGGAACGCCATGAGGTTCGCAAGCGTGAGTGATCTGAGGCGCGGTATATTGGTGCCTCGCAGGAGCGCTTTGAGGAGGGTGGACTCTACGAAGCTCGATTCTGATGGGTATCTTTCTAGATGGCCGGTGTCGCCTACGACGAGCGGGTCTGGCACGCCCGGAAACATGTTTAGCTCGACGTGCACAAGTGCTGGGAACCGATGGAGCTGCGCGAAAACGGCTACGAGAGCGATGTATGTTGCTCGTTTGGTTGGTGCGTCTGCTCCGCATGAATCTGAGTCAATATCTCATCAACCTAACACCGTACTCAGAATACCGAATCACCTTCCATGTCACCGTGCATGTCACTCCAACGAAATACGATGGTTTCTACCGTCTTGGCGAGTGCGTGGCATTCCATGAGGGCCCTGAGGCCTTGTGCGGAGGGAAGGCTGTTCGTGACGTACGCACGACGGAAGGCTAAAGGTGTTGCCAGCGCACAGAAGGTCTTGTCAACCGCGCGAAGGCTGCGCAGCCCCTTGTCAGTGGGGACGCGCTCAACAATCAGAGCCAGCAGCTCGACAGGACAGGTGTTCATGGCCCTCTTGTGTGTCGTGACTGATGTCTCGTCGCGCTATTCTTCACTTCAGTACGGGGAAAACTTCAGGGCTTGAAGAGCGCAGGCTGAAAGGGTCATACCTAGAGGCTGGTGCCGCGGGGTGAGCTTATCACTTGGTACATGGGACGCAGCAAGCTCTCGTACTTATACTCCTCTCAAAATATCATGCGCGAGTTGCTTATCAACATATGATACCAAGATGGTCCTGGGATGCTACGTCGACTACTTGCTGTCTATAGGCAACCAATCATATATCGAGTTTCTGGTTGCGTGACCCAACCGAGGGATGTAGTTCCCGTGTTATCTCGCCCCAAACATACACATGCAAGCCGCTTGCTACCCACACGGCTCCCAACGATGAGACGATATAACATTGAGAACCAGAATTCATTCAATGCTAGCTATTCTGCGCTACTCTCACAGGAACATATATGAGCAATTTACTGAGATGTAGAGGTCTTGTCGATCGGGTATACTGGCTTTTGAATCCAGCTCCTTTGGAGGTCTAACTTCTTCATGATCTCCGGAGCGCCCGACGGAACGGAATATCGTCGTATGGCGTTCGGAATAAAACATTGGCCTATCATGCAGTTCTGGGGTACGGAGTTGTTGCCCATGCTCACGCGGACGACAAGATGGTCGCACAATTGCAATCTGCGGTCACTCGTTCATTGGATCAAAGGAACGTAGTCTCGTGCATGTCGTGTAACTCGGCGTTCAAAAGAGGTGTGGGGGGCACAGAAGTTGGTTGTATGTGAATCCTTGTTGGTATAGCATTCGTACAAGTAGAGCAGCAGCATATGCAGAGCGCGCGTTCCGAGCCGTCAGAAAGAGGGACATGGTGGTCTAGCCCAGGGGTAACCGGCCTCGTTGACACTAGAAGTTGGGGGTGCGAAGGGAAGGAGGGGAACTCGAAAGCGCAAGTAGAGCCGAGGGTGTGGCGAGATGTAATACGATGCGATTAGTGGATGGAAAGAGAAACCGAAATGGAGGACCAGAGAACACACGAGTCAGGAAAGAGGAAGATATAAGCCCAAGCCGGTTGAAACGATTGTCATAGCTTCAACTCTGTCAATACTCGCCGTGCCAGCATGTGGTATTGCCAACCGTCTCCGCTCAGTCTGCGGAACTGGATCCCGTGAAGGGGAAGCCAAGGTACCTGCAAGAGAAACATTCGCTCAGCGTTCAAACTCGTGGGTGAGCCAAAGCTGAGGATCGCACCTTTACAACGTTGATCTCAAATCGCACTGCGAGCGAATTGGCTCCAATAATCTCGAAAATGTCCGGTCCCACCTCCCCAGTTGGTAGCGGCGTGAGGAGCGTCGGCTGGGGACTGGCGGCGAAGTCGCGGGGTATAGGGGGCAGATTCTTGCCCTTTGTGGGCGACTGTGGGCGTGGAGCAGACTCGTCGGCAATAGCAAGGTTCTCGAGCGTATCGGAGCGTGCGGGCTCCACCGTTGCTGTGTGCGCGTTGGAGGAGACATGGAAGAAGGACGAAGAGGCGCTACTGGCAGTCGTGCTCAGGATCGTGCCCCCCGAGGGCCGACTGGGAAGCTCCTTGTCTTTCGCGTCGCGCTCACGCTCCTTGTTCCGCATGCCGAACGAGCGCTTCGAGCTCTTCTTCGCGAGCGTCCGCTTGTCTTCATGTGAGCTTGTCGACGGTCGCTTCTGGTGGTTGGATGCGGCGGGAGGCTGGATGGAAGACACATCGATGGAAGGCATGTGGATGCACTCGAAGCCGGTCTTCGTCTCGCGGTATTGCACCTGCATGCGGTCGAGGACGCGCTTGATGTCCGCCTTGATGACCTGAGGCGGTTTTGTCGACGTCGTTGCGACACTAGGCCAAAGCGTCAGACCACCGGACCATGCTCATAGCTCACCAAACGGGGAAGTACCTGAACAAGCCCTTGAGATACACTGGCTTGATATCCTTGTCCTCGCCCTGAGACTCCTCGCCCCTGGGCACATCCTCGACGCCGTTCTCACCCGGGACGTCCTCGTCCTCAGCCGCCACATGCTCGTCCTCCTCGTCTGTCCTGCCAAACAACCTATCTGGGAGGGGCTTGGCGTAACCATACGAGTTCCCTGTCGATGGCCTGCGATGGCGTCCGATGGTGCCCCCGACGCCAGACATGAGCGCCGCGCCGGTGCTGCTCCTCCGCTCATGGCGCGTCGACCGGCCCTGCGGGTCCAAAATAGTAGCCGCCCGCCGGTGCACAGATCCCACAGGCTGACTCTGGCTCTGCGAGATCGTCCCCNGTGGGGGTAGGAGAGCCGCTTTTACGCCCGTCTCCCGCCGCCTTATCCTCCCCGACCCCATTCTGGTTGCCATTCCCATTCCGCTCCGCCGCTGTCGGTGGCTCGTCAGGCGGCTCCGTTGATGCCCTGGGCTGCGGTGTCGTGAAGCTCGTCAAGATGCTCCCACGCTTGACAGGGGTGCCCGCCCTGCGCGAATCGTCGCTGCGTCCACCAAGCAGGCTGCCAAACTTGCGAACGAGCGTCGCCCCCGCGGAGAGCATGACGGGCGTGCGCGGCTCGTCCTCGGTCGCCTTCTCGGGCTCCTCACGAGGGGCCTCCATCTTCTCCGAGAAGGTGCCGAATTCTGGGCCAGCCGTGCGAGGGGGCTCGGGCATGTCCCTTCGAGGGCGTACCGTACCATGCTCAGTGACCTCGTCCCCGCCGCCGAAGCCGAACATGCCGTGCCATGGACGTTGGCTGAGACTGTGGCTGCGGCGATGCGCAGTGCTGGCAGGCTCCCGCGGCATAGACATGGACATGGACATGCGTGCCGGGGTTGCAGCGACAGCCTTCGGGATAGGCCGTGGCTGAGCACCGTCCTCGCGCTTCGGGACAGCAAGAGCAGCATCGCGGGCACGCGGCTGCGGGAAGCTCGATGCCGTGGGCGATGGTGTGGCGGGAGTGATGTCGTACGACATCCCAGAGTAATGGGACGTCTCGGGCGCAGGGAGACGAGGAAGAGGCATGCTGTAGTCGGGCTTTCCAGTAATGGGAGGATCCCGCTTGCGAACAGCGGGCGTAGAAAGCTGTTTCGCGGACGTAGGCGGCTGCACTGGAGCGTCGGCCGAGAGAGCATCCGGACGCGAGCTCGACTCCAATGAGAGCTGAGAGCTTGCAAAGTGCCCAGGGCCGTAGACCTTCTCCCTCTCCATCTTCTCGCGGACCAAGAAGTAGATCGAGATGAGAGGGTGGAAGCCATACGTCGGATCAGGGGGCTCGCGCTGAGTCTCTAGGAGGGAGGAGTTCGAGAGGTGCGACTGCGAGCTAGGAGGGGAATGCGCCATGGGCGTGCTAGGAGGCGAAGAAGAGGGGGAGAAGAGCTTGCGGCGGTAGAAGTCAAAGCCAGAGAACCGTTTCGCCTTCTTGGATGGCGACTGGTCCACCTTAGTCGTGGACGTAGAGAAGCTGCCATCGTGCGAGATAGCGAGAGAGGAGTTAGAGAAGGACTCGCCCCAACGAGAGTGGCCGTTACGACCGTTGGACATCCGCTTGCGCTCCCATTGTTGGACCGCCCGATAGTATGCGTCGGATTCGAGGACTTCGATGAGCTTGCGTTCAATTTCCTCCTCGGTACCGAACTCGAAGCCCTTCATGCCCTTGATGACACTGCGGTCCAGTTCATCTGCGCGTAGTGGCTCACGATGCACCAAGTGAGAATCCGGCGGGCCCCGGAAACCGCGCACCATCCACGGGTGGCTCAGCACCTCCGACAGTGGCGCACGAGCGGCAGGGTTCGTAACGAGCATCCGCGTCAGCAGGTGTTTGCATTCTGTCGCCTAATCAGCAGGTATTTTCAGCATCAGGAGGCAATCACGTACCCGCGCTCAGCCATACAGGGTACTCCACCAAACCTCGTTTGATCTTCGCATGCAGTGCTGGCATGCTCTGATCATCAAACGGGACTTTGCCACAGACCAGAACATAGAGCACAACTCCGAAGCTCCAGACATCGACTTCGGGACCGGTGTAAACCTTGGCGTTGAGCAGTTCGGGAGCGGCGAAGTACAGGGAACCGCAGAATGTCGACAGATGGTCGGCAGGGTTGTAGAGATTGGAGAGACCGAAGTCGATGATCTTGATGTTCCCAGAGTGTGAGATGAGGATATTCTCGATCTTGAGGTCTGCACGTTCCCATGAGCACACCTAATCCACAGTAATGTGATAGTAACGACGCACCTCGGTGAACGACGTTGTTCTTGTGACAGTAATCCAGAGCACTCCCTATCTGCCTCGCGAACTTGCGGGCGACCCGTTCCCGCAGCCGACCATGGCTGATGATGTAGTCGAGCATCTGGCCTCCGCTGACGTACTCGAAGACCATGTAGTAGTGGTGTTGGTGAATGATCATTTCACGCATGCCGCAGATGTACGGGTGGTGGAGGAGCATCGACAACGCCGCCTCACGGAGGGTGCGGATCTCCTTGGAGGCGTCTTTCGACGCCTGCTTTGCGGCGGCCTCGGAGGTGGGCGCAGTCCCGGAGCCGCTTGGCGACGCGCGAGGGAGGATTTTGACCGCGAGCTAGAGACATGAAGGTGTTACGGTCTGCGGTCTACACGGGGGAGGATGGATGGGCACTGGGGTGCGAGCCGCTCACCTTCTCGCCCGTGATGTTGTGGTGGGCAAGCTTGACCTTGCCCATGCTCCCTGCGCCCAACGTCTTGCTGAGGGTGTAGTCTCCAAGAATCCGGGTCCCGCTCCGCGTCTTGCTCGACGAGCCGCCCTCCCCGCGACCGTGGCGACCGTCGTCGTGCCTCTGATCGCGGTCCGTGCTCGTCGGCGGGGTGTACGCTTGAGGTGGCATGGACACCGGGCGCGGCCTCTGTGTTGCTGAAGGCGACCTCGACGACTGGTATCTCTCCGTCCTCTCCGTGCGGTCCATGGTGGGTGTCTGTCGGTCCGGGGTTTGGGCTGCTATAGGCTTCTGGGTAATGGGCACGTCGTATTCGGGGCCAGCGACCATGNCCCCCGTGGGAGGGCGTGATAGTACCGTCTTGCGTTGCAGGCGAGGCAAGGCCGGTGGGATACGTCGACATGAACCCGCAGCAGCGGCTGAGAAGGACGACGTGGACGACGTTGGCGGGTTCGGGGAGGGCGGTGGTGGAGGTTGATGGTAAGTCTGAGGTCCAGGAGTTGAGTGCCCGCTCAATCGAGCGCCCTGACAATAATCCCGCGCTTTTGCGTCCTAAACCATGATATATTATTGGTACAACGAAACATTGACCCTCAATGTACAGACTAAACCAGTAAACCAGCCCGACAAAACGTAGCTAGGTATCTAAGGGCTAGGGGGGCATCGTGATAAGTTACAGCGCACAATCCCGCGTAGGAGACGACGGCTGCGGACGGGATACTTATAGGCCCCCGGGGCGGCTGTACGTGGCGAGCGAGGATCTATCGAATTCAATAAGATCCCACGACATGCACCAGCGGGCTTGGAGCGGTCATGAGGGCACGACTGAACCTCTCCCAACGTTCCCATCCTGCACAGGCAAACTCTCCTGACGGTTGCTCAAGTTGGAATCATGCACGCCCTGTGTCAACCGGGCGTGAGCTGCGGTCACCCGGGGCAGCACAGGAGGAACCCACAGGGAGTGCATCCGACTAGACGACCGGCTCATTCAGTCTTGGTCCCCTTCGCAGGCAACCACTTGACTGGATGGCGATTGTACATCGGCCATNGGGGGGATCACAGCCTAGATAGGAGGAACAGTCAGTGATGTCATGAGATACGGAATGCAAGGCGGAAGGGGGAAGCGCAGAACGCGTCTCGACCATCGCGCGAACGCGTGCAACCAGAACAGCTCGCCGGGAGCACACGTTCCATCCCTATGTAATCCGCATTCCGACTGAATGTGAAGTATGGAGATGCTGGCCGAGACGGAGTGTCCTGGTAGGCGATTGCATTACAGCAGGCCGCCGAGGGGCCAGAGAGCGACGTAACAATGACTCACAATGCTGAGGAGTACAACGAATAGCGCAAATAGGCCGAATGTTACTTGCAGGGATTGAAGCGCGAACCCCGCAATGAAGGACACGAGCTGACGGCGCGGCGAAGACGTTAACACAGAACATGCATACAGTGGCGACCACTAACGGTTGCTACGATGAGAGTATCCCTCGCGATCTTCTCTACGAGCTTTTGGCCCTCAAAGTCCTAGAGAAACATGTGAGATCAGCGGGCACAAACTTGAAGGCGTTTGGTAGACTTACGATCTTGCCCTCCAACAGCTTCTGGATGATATTGCTCATATCTTTGCTTCGGTGGGGAGTATCAAAGGATAAAGTAACGCGCTTAGATTTAGTCTCGTTCTGATCCAATAGCTAGGCTTGTATGTTGTGGTGATGAAGGTCTCGAAACAGAATGAGTATCCGGCGTTGGTCCAACGTGGAACCAAGTTGCGAGCGCTTGTCGAGTGCCTTGAGCGCTCATAAACGGTCGTTGCCGAGAGTGCCACGTGGAGCCACATGGGCGAATGCTCCGAGTCCCACCGGGGTTCTCGGCTTAGTGCTCATGAATTTGTTGAGCAACTTTGCGCCGTCAATTCGGCCAATTCGCAACGATGTCCTCCGGTGTCTGGCAAGCCTGTTCTCTCACCTTCGGACTGCAATTCATGTAAGGTGGGAATCTCCGTAACAGCATGAGCATGTATGTGAGGAGGCTAACGTTCCTGAAATAGCGTACATCCAGCCTAAACCGAGAGCTCATCTAAGGAGTTGGATGCGAAGGTAAGCATCCTGAATTAGCTGAGCTCGAGGGAGGCCACGGCGAGACCGTCTACGGTTGACATCGCGCAAGATGACGTCCACATGGATTGTTGCGGTTAACGGGGTTAAGCCGGGGGATCGTATGAGTCTACGTACGAAACCAGTGCATGCCATCCACAGGATGAGGCTGTGAGTATCGCCTTCGGTCGGCACCGTCTTCTCTTACGAGTCAAGAGTACGTAGGAACTCCTGCTTTGTCACACATATACTGATCATCCATATGCCTTGTCTGATACCGAACACTGGACACTCCCTCCAGATGCAGATACTTGAAGCTGATCTTGACTGGGACCGGAATACTCCCATTAGATACACGGCTGTGCCACCGCCGGTGCTTGTCAATATCAGAGCATGCACCCGCACGACGGCTACCTCACTATCATCGACCATGGCAGAACTCTATGAGGCTCTCTGCGTCCCTCTACCTCCGCACCCTGTACAGTACTCCTCCAGTGCACACTGAACTCGGGGTTACCGGACTTGACGCCTACACGTGGGTCGGTCGAGTTCTTCTTCCGCGATGCCCTTGTCTCGAGAACTCGGAGCATGTCCTCACAATGTCTGCGCGGCTCTTTTCTCTGGCACTGCATTCACCTGTTCGGTTCTCGCGGACTGTCCGTCCTCTCAAGAAAGGTCAAGACACCGCCCTGTCTGGTTGCTAGGCTGCTAGGATGCTCACGTCGTCGCGGGCTCTTCGTCATTCGCTGACCATTGCCAGCGCGGCAGAAGCTGTGCCGAGCCCTCATATGCATGCAGTACTGTCATGGTGTGCCTCGGGTTCGAGGAATCTTTCAACTACTGACTCAGGACTGGTCGAATATCTACGTTCTTGAACCTGTGAGCACCACTGTAGTGGTATATCTTTCTTCGCTGGGTTGGTATCTGTTGCGTCGTGTTCGCGTTGATCACCGAGCTAGCGTTTCACCACTTGGAAAGTGGCTCGGCAGCTCTGCCATCAGTGCTTCGAGGAATCACCTCCCCGGCGACACGACGTCACCGGAGAGTCTTAGCGCTGGACATGGCATTGTGCACTTAGCCATGGCGTATGCACTTTCGACCTTCCTGCGCAGTTTCGCTCGCTAATTCTGCGTCATTTTGTCGACAGTGGTTTGCGCCCGAGGCTCTATCAATTGATGCAGTGTTCCCCGGGCAGTCAATCCCGCTTCTCAATACAGCAGCTGGCAGTATGGGGTGTCTCGTCCCTGCATACAGGCACCGCGCCTTTCGCGCGTACGCAGCGAATTCCACCGCATCATTCGCACTACTCCGTCTGGCATGTGCACGACGTGCGCGAAGGTTCATCTCAAACATCCTCCGGGCGCCGTCGTCGTGGTTACTCAAGCTGGATGCCATCGTATTCCGCTGAGTCCGCCCGCGGTGCGCACACTCGTATTTGTCGTGCTCACACGAACAGGGTCTCGAGCACATGCTCGCCATGATTGCGGGTGCCATCCACCGGCGTCGAGTGGCGTTCAGACGGGCATGAGGCAAGGCCAGAAAGGCTAGAAGGCGAGAGACTGTGGTTACATTACTCCTACGTCAGAGCGGCGGAGTGATCTCGCACGCTTGAAGCTTGATGCTTCAGAGGAAACGTTACGGGTTTCTTGGAGGACCATATGGACCCCATTCAGAAGTCATCATATATTGTCGTAAGGGCGTCGAGCTGCGACTCTTGACAGAAGATAAATTCGACGGTTGTGGATGCAATGAGGGCGGAAGCAGTGCCCATGTTCTTTCGTGTTGAAACCACCGCGCACCCTAGTTCTGACATGATTTCTTCCTGTTTCTGGGTGACAGTGTCGATGACATTTGCAGCTTGATTGCATATGGCCGGGATTTGCACCTCCACTTTCCACTGCGGGTGTGCAATGAATCGCAGAAATTGTTTCCGTAAGCACGCCGCCGGCACAAATACGCCAAGTTATTACCCCGCATTTGCCACGCGCGGGAGAAGGCCTTTCCTTATACCGATCGTCATCGATGGAGAGGCACCGCGGCCGGCTGCATGTCAGGCTCTAAGTACATACAAGAGCACCATTATTAAATGTCCCGGAAACACGGTCGCTACAATGTTGAGTGATCGGAAAAGGTCGATCGGGTCCAGCCCGCTGCTGCCTGCGGCTCTGAACTATAGCTTGAACGTCAACCACCATCTCCTCCTCCTCGCCCGCACCAGCGTAAGTGATCATCCCGCGGCCTCACGCATATACGATCGCGAGCGCAGGGGCTGAAGCACTCTCGGATCAAGGTTAAGTAGCGTCGGGTATTTATGGTGCTAGTGGGCGCCCGCAGTCAACAAATATAAGTCGCCGCTGCCGCCCAACGACGTGGACGGTGAATATCATCCTGCATACCTACTCGACTCCATCACGGTTCACGACCCACAAGGCCCGCCGTAGATCCGCGTCAGCTCAAGCGTCCGTGTACGAACAGCTTGCGTTGCGTTCGCATTGGCAAGAGGTGCACTCTCATTCGCGGCGTCAGGAGGTTCAAGGTTTCTCGGCGCGTACCGACCCCCGCCGGGCGCGCTCCGACCGCATCGTCCTATCTCGGAGTTGACGCCGTCGCTGGTGCAGGTTGCGGTTCGCCTCCATCCACCCCACTCCGCTTGCTCCTCCTGTGCAGGGATATACGTGGGCCCAGAGGGCGTCGAGCAGGAACGTCCCTTCCGTGCACAGCCAAAGGTTTCGTCCGTGAACGGCTACACCGCCACGGCGGACGAGGACATCGATTATCTGTTGCGTTCCCCCTGACCTGACCTGGACGCGCTAGCCCAGCTGGTGGCGTCTTCCTATTAAACCGCGTGTACGGCTTGACAGCTCCATGTCCACATCCCAACGGGCGAGTCGGTCCCCCGGCGGTCCTCCATCCTGCTCTCAGGGCGATCCCGGTACGTTACTCTTACACGATACAGCCTCTTCCCTCCTCCCTAGGCGCCTGCTGCGACGGCCTTCTGATGCATCATTGTTCTGCATTCCAAGCTCCATACAAGCATCCCGGACCAGCTCTCGTGAATCTTCCCACCTCAGGTGCGCACACATCTCTCCTCTTGCTCCTCGACGCCTCTCCGTCCCACTCGCTCGTGTGTGTACTCGTCGCCGACGCCCCTCTTCCTTGCCCTCTCGTCTCCTCCAGGTATCCCTCGGCAGAGCGCGTCGCCTTCGTCGAGCTCGATGATCGGCCANGATCCCGTCACTGTTCGACCCCAGCATGGCTATCCCACCGGACTCCGGGCTCGACTACCAGCAATGGGTGGAGAACTACGCGAACGGACAGTATGCCTATCCCCAGCAGGCCCCCATGCCCGGTAACGTCTCCCAAGTTCCGTACCAGCAGCAGCAGCCGCCACCCCAATCGCAGCTTCATCACGTCCAAACCTCCCCTACTGCTGCCGNTCCCCGCCCCCGCCCAAAACCGCTACAACTTCGTGCAAGAGTTCGCTCCGGGCGAGCAGGCTGCTTCCACCTACGATACGCACACCTTCGTCCGCCCTGCTGCGGACAGACCCCAGCGGGGTATGCCCCGTATCTCTCGCCAGGGTGGCGCTTCTGCCAACGTGGGCTACCCTGTCGCGCCTAATCTAAGGATTCCGGAGCCGCCGAGGGGGGCTTACCAGCAGNCCCCAGGTGTCCCCGCATCACCAGCAACAGGCTGCGTTCGCCGTTCCTGGGACGGCGCAGGGGGCCGACTCGTACTTCTACGGCCCGACGTCTGTCACTGCGGATGTCATCTCCGGCTCTGCTGATCAACAGCAGCAGCAGCAGCAGCAGCGCCATCATTCAAACTACCACTTCGTGCAGCAGCAGTATCCCGCCGAACCGTACTCGGCGAACACGTACACGCCGAGCTCGGACTTCACGAACTTGCCTTCGTCGGTCTCTACGCCGTCCGTAGGCGGGACGGAGGACTCGCAACACGCGTTCTCGTCGGCATCTTCGCATCTGTCACAACAGACGGCGCCTCAGCAGCAACCACAAGCATCTTCCTCCCGGCAAACCGCAGGGTCCGCTGGGCGTGGCCGCGGCCNGGGGCGGCATCGGCGGGGGGGCGACAACAAAAGCGTCAGCGACACAACGATCCCGACGATGACGGGGACAGCGAGACACAGTCCGATGACGACCAGCCGCCGACGATGGCCGGACTGAACATGACAGTGAGTGTGCCGCCACCGCAGGGCCAAAATTCGCTTCCGGCTAGACTGTAAGTTTTCTCCCGGAACCCGGTCAGAGAGCGCACGACTGACTGATCGTGTCTGGATTTCTCTTCCCCCTCCGCGTGGTCACCCCCGTCTTCTCGTCCTGTCGTCGACGCCGCTGGACGTATTGCATTCCGGGATTTGGAACTTACCGCGCGCGTACGCTCGCCCGTCTACGGCGTTATCGCATCTCCGGCGTCTAATCGGGCCTTCTGTGCTCCCCATGCGCGCCCGCTGGATTGACGCTGCCGCTGCAGGCCGGGTGCGTGCAAGCATTGCAAGAAGCTGAAGGTGCGTTGTTCACGTCTGCTGGGTGCAATTGTGCGGCCGAGGTACCTGTCCTGCCGCGCGCGAGTGGCTGCGAAGTGGGGGAGGTTTGCACGCACGCGCGCTCGCATAGGGCACGGACCGAGGCCGCTGTCGTACGGAGGCTGATCGAGGGCGATGGCGGTGCGACAGATGAGGTGCGAGTTCCCGCCAGACGAGAACACGTGCAAGCGCTGCAAGACAAGCGGACATCAGTGCATCGTCGAGGGCAGAAAGCCCCGGAATGCGCCAAAGTGAGTCTCATGCCTCCCTGCTGCCTTGCCTCATTTTTGCTGTTGCTCTTTTCACCCCCCGACCCCCCCTGCGATCTCCCCATACCCCCGTCGGGCTGCGTGTTCCTTTCGCGTGTTCTGTTCCCCATTCCGGCGGCTGTGGCGGAGCGGGCCTGGCGAGCCGTGGGCTGCCCATAAGTACCGGGCGCGGCGTGCAGTGGCGGGGCTTCCTGCCTGCTGACCTGCGTGTGTCCCCCGGTGTTGTATTGGGTGTCCATAGTTTCCTGTTTACCTCTGCGCGCGATGACGTCTTCCGACTCTGACTGGTCGTCGTTGTCGCTGTCGTCGATGTCGGACGAGTTTGACGAGTTCCTGGATGCCGACGAAGGATACTCACTCGTGGTTTCCCATCGCAGCAAACGCGAGTACCTCCTCGCGCAGATCCGGCAGAAGAATGCGATCATCGAGTCCCTCCTCAAGCAGGTGCGTCTCTTCCTGCTGCTCTCGGCGGTCGGGCCGGCACGTCCGACGTGCATCCCGCCGCCGACCACGCCACCGCCGCTGCTCAGGCTCGCTCACGTCACGTCACTTTCCAGATTCACAATCCATATCTGGCGACCCCGATGTCGATCGCGTCGTACCGGATGGCGACGTCGCCGACAGACCAGAACAACCAGAACGTGATCGCATTCCTCGACCGCCTTCAGGCCAGCGTCCAGAACGCGGGCACCAACACCGGCGCGAATGCGTTCAAGATGGACACCCGCGCGGACGACANGGGGGGACGACTCGGACGACGACGGCGAGGATGGCGGTGCGAATGAGCTCACTGAGCGGGGGAGCGCGGGCCCGGTCAACGATGACGACGAGCCGCTGAAGGACGCGGAGGACAAGCCGCATGCGTTGCCCGACCAGACCGTCCCGATTGGCTTGTTGGCAAAGATGGCGCTGGACAACAAGAGGAAGCCGAGGAAGTCGGGCGCGAAGCCGAAGGAGAACGAGTCGTCGGACGATGATGTCGTGCGTAACCTTGTAGCGAGCTACATGACTGTGAGAGGGGTGCTGACGAGACTGATTAGGGTGTTGCGAACGAGACGTTCTTCGAGCCAGGTCAGTCTCCATGCGTGCTTTGGCGCAAAGCTTTCGGATCCTGACGAGTTTATACCGTGGATAGGACCTGCCTACAACCTCGGCCTCCGTGCGACGATGATCGAGAGCGTGAGCCCGCCCGAGATCTTGGTCCACGGCCTCGTGACGCCCGACGACGTGGACAAGCTGTTCAACATGTGAGTGTCGCTTGAGGCATGCAGTGCAACCTCTATCGCTGATTGGCGTCGCGGGGCAGCTTCTTCGAGCGCATCAACGTGCACTGCGACGTTCTCGACCCCACCCTGCACACACCTGCGACGACGTTCAACCGATGCCCGTTCCTCTTCACCGTCAGTGAGTCGCGCTCCCTGTTCGCGTCCTGTGCCATGCAGCGTTCTGAGCGTGGACGCGTGGACGTAGTTTGCGCGATTTCGTCTAGGTACTACCAGGAGAAGTCGGACATCTATCCGATTGCGATGCACTTTGCGAAGCACGCGGCCGCCTCGGCACTTCTCAACGGCTGGAAGTCGGTCGAGCTTGCGCAGGCCTACCTCTTGATGAGCTTGTACGGCGTTCCTGCTCGCCGATGGGAGGAAGATCGGAACTGGCTCTACACCGGGCTTGCGATCCGGTAAGCCCTACATGCACCCGTCTATGATGCTGAGCTGCTCTGATGTGCACCGTAGCCTCGCTACGGACCTCAACTTGCACGTCGTGTCCAACGTCAAGCCAAAGACGGAGCGCCAGGAGCGTGAGATGGTCAACCAGACCCGCGTCTGGCTTATCTGCTACAACCTCGACAGGTCGACGTCTACGCAGTTTGGGAAGCCTCCGACGATCAAAGAGGACTAGTAAGCACGCCCTCCGTTCCCGTTAGTCGTCATTCACTGAACGGGACCCCAGCACGATCCGCAACTCCGCCGATTGGTACAAGCGGTCGAGAATGAACTCTCCGGTTTGTCTGTCTTGCTGTCGACGACACCGTTGTCGTTACTGATGGATATATGCGCGGTCCTGTAGTTCAACATCGGTACTTCTGCCTACGCTGCGATGCTCAGGATTATGACGCGCTTCCACGATGACATCTACTCTGATCCCGACTCGCCCACCGGCTTGAACCAGGTGAGCCTCTCGTGGATTGCTATCAGGCAGCAGCTGGGTGCTGATGGTCCGTAGAACCTCGATTTCCGCGCCTCCATCATCAGACACGACGAGGAAATGATTGCGTACTTCAACGAATGGACAGAGCGATTCCAGCGCGAATCTGACTTGACTGGTACGTCTACAGCGAACTCCGCGAATGCCCAGGAAGTGTACATCTGCTGACCACACTACAATAGATCCGGCTTTGAAGTTCCGCTCATCGTTGCTCCCCTTGTGAGTACCCGCTAGTATCCACTTGGGTACAGCAGATAGCTTAATGATCACTTTGTCGTCAGCTTCACTGGGTACTCGCGCCTTGTAATGTGGTCATTCGGGTTCCAGCAGGCCTTCAAGCGTGGTTTCCAGCCAGAAGATCAACTCTTCCTAGACAAGGTATGGTTGACAGCCTCACGTAGAGATTACGATTGACTCCCTTTCAGTGCTTTGAAGCTGCCAAGTCAGTCATCTTGACACTGCTCGACAGTCTGATCCCTACAGGCTACGTGCGCACATCACCGGATGGTAAGTGCCCTCATGGTCACTATATGTATTGTACTGACACCGTACCCAGCCCACTTTGTGTTTGCATCCTTCGCGTCGGCGTTCCTTTTGAAGGCATGCATCGCTTTGACCTGATCGATCTGCAGTTACTTACCCACCCTTACAGTTGTTGCGCCCTGAATTCTCAAGCTGCGTCAGCCCTGAGATGCAGAGGGAGATCTTCGATCTCATCTCACGGCTCGTCGACAAGCTGCGCTCGCCCGACATCGCCATCGACGAGCGCCACACCCCCGCGCTACATTCGCGCTTCCTTCACGGGCTCCTGAGGAAGCACCGCCACTTGGCGGTGAGTTCTCATTCTTCGGATTCTCAGGGGCCCTCTTCACAACCTCCGGCACAGAACGTCCACGGCTCGTCCATGTCGTCCTCGTCCTCGTCGACGTCTGCGTCGGCCTTCCAGCAACAATCACTCGGCCAGCAACAATCGTCCCGCCAAGCCTCACAGGGCGCGCCGCAGGGACAGTACGCGACGCACGCTGGCACGACGGTGTTTGATAACGTCGCGGCCACGAGCCCGACGTCGTTCACGTCTTCGGATTCGTCGACGACTTTCCCAACGTCGGACGCGATGTTTGACGTCGAGCCGTCGTACACGACGGTGACGGGGCATGACATGTTCCAGTTTGGCCCGCATCAGGACACGTCGGAGGTGTCGTTGGGTGCGCTGGCGGCGTTGGCGAACCCGAACTACTGGAAGGACATGATGATGCCTGGGTATGTCACATTTCGTAGGCCTGTATGTGAGGCGTCTTGCTAATAGGCGACGGCAATGCAGGTTCTCGTGGCCCGAGTCGCCGCCGTCGATGCAGGACCACATGCCGAACGGGTTCGACTCGAACAACTTCAACCACCAGTACCACATGGCGGCGCCCATCATCGGCTGAGGTCGTCATGGCCGCCTTTGCATCTTCACGGGACACTCGCTTGGTCTTGGAACGTTGGAAGGATAGATGCCCGCTCCCATTCCGGTTGAGGTCCAGATCAGGTTCTTGGTGTCAGGTCTCTCGGATCGCCCTTCTCCCCCTCCCCTCTTCGTTGTCCATAACACCACCGCCACCACCACCATCACCATTAGCATCATAAGTAGCATCAACCATATTAGGTCTCCGTCCAGTCCTCTCCCCGCCTCCCCGTGTAGAAGTTTCGGAGCAGCGGCGCCGGGGGCGGAGGCGGTGACCTCGAAGAGGGATTCAGGTTCTGGGGACGGGGCGCGCGCGCGTATATACACTGTAGCTTACCCATATTTCTCTACCTTGTACGTTCCATCTCTTCTTTTTTTGTGTTTGTTCTCCGCGATGTCTTCTTTCTACTGTCCCGGGCCGTTTTTGTATCTGTCATGTACCAATATATTATGGCCGCGGCCTCCACGACTATTCGAGGATTCTGTCTCGCGCTCGTTCGTTTGCGAGGCTTTGGATTGTTGCGCACACGCCTTTATGTTTTCCGTTTCGTAGCGGTTCGGGGTGCTGTGCAACCTGCTGGATTCCTTCTCGGGATCTCCTGGGGTACATCATGGGGTTGAATACAACCGTATCGAAAGCCCAAGTAGAAAGCATTCAGACCCCGAAAGGGAAAGATGTCACTTGTCTAGGCTTACCGCATATATAGCCGCATTATTACCCATGTTAGGAGACTGAACGCATGCGCTTCATACTTACGCAACCCACGCCATCAGAGATTCAGAGTTTCTTTCAAGTTCCAAAGTTGCGTACGGGCCCGGGGGCGGGCCAACCGTGGGCCAACCGAGCCTCAAGCCTGAGAAATGAGCAACTAGACCCTTCCTGTGTATCACTGCTTGGCTGCTAACCCTAGTTTGATGAGCCCATTCCCAACAAACATAGATACTAGGCAGCGGATCCGGAATGCCTGAGCGATATCCATAAATGCAAGCGACGACGTAGCGAATGCCTGGGCCCCATCTAAGAAGCTCAAGAAGCTGGCGTGGGACGCGCGTAGTATCTAGGTGAGTCAGACCCACTTCCCCCNATTTCCCTCAGGCTCACTCACAGGTTATCGAGCGGCGCAGCGAGACGTTCACGGCAACATAGTGCGCGATGTCCATGAACGCCTGCCCCGTCGAAGTGCTAGCTTTGATCGTTAGCCGGGTCCCACTGGACGAGGGGCTGCGCATCCTTCGTACGGTTGACAGGACGTTCTGTGCGCTGACAACGCCCTTGGTTTTTCGCTGCGTGCACGTCAAGAATCGCTTGCCATCCGCGCAGGGCCTGGCCGCACTCATGGATCGTGAAGAAATCGCGAAGGCGGTGGAAGTCGTGGTCTTTCGCTGGTGCAACACACCCGGGGACGTCGAAGGTATGTTTCAGCCCTATTTCCTGTATTTGTGGTCGGCTCGTTTTGGGATTAATCAGTAATTGCGCGCCCCCAGATCCACCAACGAAAGAGTTGACATACACCGCTCTCGGAGCTGTCTTCTCGCAGCTGCATCGGTTTCCGACGCTTGCCCATCTCGACCTGAACTTGTGTCCAGACATGTACCCAGAGCCGCTGGTCGTAAACGGCACCGGCTATGTTGACTTGGGTCGTCACCCGTCCGCAGCTGGCATCGTAGAGTTCACGCTATTACAAGCCCTCCTACGAGGCTCCTCCCGCCTATGCCTCAAGTCGCTCACACTCGCAAATATCTCGGGATACCCATACGAGTTCTACAAGAGCCAGGGGTTCGTGGAGGTGCTCTCTTCCATCGAGCACCTTCACGTCAGCGTTCACAATGGAATGTATAGCATTGATGGTCCCCGTTCTGAGGAACTGTCAGATTGGATGTGGCTAGTCACCGTTCCAGCGAATCTCCTTGGCCCTACCCAGGCGCGCCTCACGTCGCTTACTCTCATGAGCGATCTCCCTGTGGGCCGCTCGCCACGCGTGGACCTCTCCCCACTATTCTTTCCCATGCTCCGCTACCTTGAACTGGGCGGGTTCATATTCGACCATCACCGACGCACCGAGGACTTCATCGTGCGACAAGGCCAGACTCTCACGACGCTCGTGCTCGACTCGTGTTCGATGTATATGTCCCTCGGCCAAGATCCTATCCGGCCGTGGCGCGATGTCTGCGACAGATTCGCGGAGACGCTCGGAGTCCTCATTGACGTGCAATTCCACATTCGCGAGGGATGGGGCTTGGACAATCGTAAGAGGACGGGCGAGGTTCGTCTATTTTACGTATGCAGTGAGTTTGAATACGGAGGGAGGCGAGGCGAGGACACACTAGCGTACGAAGTTCTTGACCGACCCGCGATAGAACGCTTGCTTGCAAAAGCGGCGCGACGCCGACTCGGAGAGGGAGCAAGTAGCGCAGAGTATACCGCTTCCGGGCCCCCCAGGACAGCGTCACGCACTGATTACACGATATGTTGCCTGCCGCAGATTTGTTATCCCTAGTGTCGATCATCGTAGACTCGAGTCATTGTATGTTCGAGCGGCGCCAGTCAATATCAGTATGCAACATTTACCACTATTATTAGAAGTGATAAAGCGTCTCCGAGCGCTTGCTAATCCACCTAATGATTCCTATAAATTTACAATTAAGTGACCAACCGACGCATTATGACTCTGGCTTACCATCGTTTTGATGCCCGCATTGGCGTCAACATACACATCTTCTCCAATCCACCACGACCGCGACTCCGGTCGTCCTGGCAGAACTTGTTACTTCATGACCGTCATGCATGTCCATACCGCGCCATCTAAAGTAGTTGCACGATTAGTCGGCCACTTCACCATATCTGAGCGCTCCTCCATGTCTTCTACTGCTAAAACTAGTTAGACGAGCTGATCCACACATCACATACAGATGAGCGATGGAACACCCAAGATTTGTGTATACGTGAGAACGACCCGGCCATTGGAAGCTCAAGAGGGAACGCGTAGTACGCCCGCGAGAGTACTACTAGCCTGAGTATCGCGATGAGTAGGGCCTACGTCTTTCCACTCACCTCGGTCTCACGACAAGCAACGCAGCGAAACATCGACTCGGACATAGTGCACAAATGTCCATTAGCGCTTGCCCCATCGAACTGCTCGCTCTGATCGTCAACCGGATCTCCGATGACAAGGGGTTGCGCGTTGTCCGTGCAGTCGACAGGATGTTCTGTGCGCTGGCCACTCCCTTGATCTTCCAACGCGTGTATGTCAAGAACCGCTTGCCCTCCGCGCAGAACTTGGCAGCACTCATGGAGCACGATGAAGTCGCTCAGGTGGTGAAGACCGTTGTATTTCATTGGTGTAACGATCCTGAGCGTGTTGAAGGTGTGTATTGGCTCAGATATCTACGTACGATGTTAGCCTGATTCGGTGTTGGCTGATCATCGCGCGGACACAGATACACCAACCAAAGAGTCGACATATATTGCTCTCGAGATCATCTTTTCGCATTTGCATCTGTTTCCAGCACTCGTCAACCTGGAGCTCAACTTGTGTCCGGACATATGTCCGCAGCCCCTAGTTGTCGACGATTCCGGGCATGTTGACTTGGATCGCAACCCATCAGAAGCTGTCATCGTAGAGTCCACCCTATTACAAGCTCTCCTACGGGGCACCGACCGACCCCACCTCAAGTCACTCGCGATCACAAACCTCTCGGGATACCCATACAAATTCTCCAACAGTCAGGACTTCGTAGAGGTGCTCTCGTCCGTCGAGCACTTGCACATTGGTCTAAACGATGCACTCATCATTGGGCCTTGTGCATGGAAGCTGGCCGAGTGGATGTGGTTAGTGACCCTTCCAGACAGCCTTCTTGGTCCTACCCAGGCCCGCCTCATGTCGCTTACCCTCGTGAGCCACCACGTGCCTACTAGCTTCTCGCTACTTCTCGACTTCTCGACTCTCTTCTTCCCCGTGCTTCACCGCATCAAACTTGACAGAATCGCACTCGACCATCACCGACGCATCGAGGACTTCATCGTGGCGCACGGCAGGACTCTCAGGACACTCGTGCTTGATTCGTGCCCAATGCGCGTGTCGTTCGAAGGGGGTCCGCCCCGACCGTGGCACCTCGTCTGCAACAGATTCGCGGAAACCCTCGAAGTCCTCGTTGATGTGCAATTCCACAGCCGTGACGAGTGGTATTTAGACATAGACGCCGGTGGGACGACGGGGGATTTAGAGACTCGCCTATTGTATCTGTTTGGAGGATTGAGTTGGGAGTATGGCCCATGGGAAAGGGAGCACGTTGAACTCTTGGACAGAATCGCGATAGAACACTTGCTCGCGAAGGTGGAGCAACGGCGACTCGGAGAGAAAACCAGTCGTGCGGGGTATGCCGCTATGTAACGGCTCCGAGCCGGCCTCACGCGCTGATGCCCGATATCTCGCTCAGTCTTGACTCTTGTACCACTCATTCTCCATGTTCGAATTGGTCAAAGGAACAGTGGCGTGAATGTTGGCTTATGTATTCTTGAGCAGCGCAGCGCCAGTCGATCATATGTACGTTCCCAAGTACTAGTACCTATTATAACTCGACTCAGCTTAGTAGGTTCAAAAGAGCTCTAGTCGTCTGATAGAGTAGTTACTTATTTATATACACTCGGTCTTGAAGTCGGAGCAATATGTGATAAGTAGTGGTAAAGCACCTTTGAGTGGTTACTAGACCGTGCCCCCTCAATGATCTCTACAAGTCCTTAGTCTACCAATAAGTGTGATGAAAGTAAATGATTGATGCATCATGATATTGCCTGATCAAGGTTATGCCCTAATCCACCACGACGTCGACGCAGGTCCTGGACGCTTGCCCCTCGCCACGAACTCGCTCTGCATAGAAATCGAACTGGTAATTGTACCGTGCATTTAATTACGCTCTATGACGCCTTTGTCTCCCTCGCCATGCAATAATATGGCCACTCTCCCCATGGCGACTTGACGTCGATCTCTCCAAGCTCCTTGAACCCAAGCTTTCCATACTTTGCGATCTGCGGTCAGTCTGTCAGCGCCTTCAGAACAACGACGGCGTCCGGGCAGATCCAAAGAAGACTCGGGGGCTCACATTCTCCCGACTGTTCGTGATGAGTGCCATCGTCGCGCCAGTCGCTTTTGCCTGTCAACGCAAGGACATCCACTCAAGACGGACACGAGTGTCGGATGCAGGCGTGCGCACCTTCTCGTACACCATGCTGAAGAGAGCGCGTGCTATCCCTTTGCCTTGGTAGTCCGGCCGGACCATGGCATACCAGCACCAATAGGTCTTTTTCTCGCCCTGGCACCCCCAGTCGCGATCGCCTGAGGTGAGCTTCGGCTTCGCAGAGTCAGACGCTGAGGACCATCCATGGCTTACGTTCTCCATTTCCAGTGACTCGTCCACAAACTTTGGCAGCACTTCTCGGAACTGACAAGCGATCATGCTGCTATGAGCCCTTCGCCTCGTCCAGAATTAGACCTGGAGGAGCATCTACCGACCAGGTGACTCTGAAATTTCCTTGAGTCTTCGTCGAGTTGTTTCACGAAATCTATGTAGCCCATTTCCAGCTGGTCGGGTCTGACCGCTTGTGCTAAGTGCATCGGAATCAACGCTTCGCCATGGAGTTCACGTACGTATCGAACGTGGCTCGACCTGGAGGCGCCCACGCAGTGAAACCGACGAGTTCACCATTCTCATCCTTCGCGGTATACAGCTCTCCCGAGATGAGCGAGAGCGGCTTGAGTACACCTGTCGTCATCGCTATGCCAAGGTCCGGTCTACCTCCAGTTACTCCCAAGTAATCGGGTTCTGATGTCAGCCACAGATACGCCGGTGAGCCCTTATGCTCTCGCGCAGAATGAAGACAGAAGTATGCATGCCGTCTTTGAAGAGCTCAACGTAGAGTCTGGCCGCTGCCTCGATGGTCTTCTCTGATGTCATCGGGATTACGTAGTCAGCCAAAACGGCAGTGGACACAAGGGCAGCAACATCTACTCACCGTCCGGATTCGTTTCGTGCTGAAGAACTAGGTTCGCGGGCGGGGCCATAACGATTACGCAGATATCCTGGAATGCGGGACTGCAGTACTACGAAAGAGGAGCACTTCCGCCCGCTCTACAGGTGTGTCCGCCTCCTATATACTACGTACTCGCGAAACGCTGTCACATACATATCCGGTCCGGTTACTTTCAGCAATCATGAGCAACAGGACTACTCCCACAAGACCGGTAGACGACAGTCGGAAACGCTCCGGCGCTGCGCTCGAGTTAATAGTAAGAAGCTACGCAGCTCGCAGCAGTCACGTAACCGTTCACAGGGTGGCCATACGGGCTATGTTTCGCGGGGCGAAACGCTAGGTGGTTATAAGATGATCCGCACTGAATGCAAGCCAGGTGACATCTCGAATATAGCGGGATCGTTCTCGCCCTCGGTGCGGGAACATCAAGGGAGACACAATGGGCCGGGTTCTCGGGCGTTTTACCTATGCGCCGGTGGAGTGTGAAGTGCTGTCACTTCGGCTTTGGTGCACGGCCTCCCGGGGGCGCGCAGGCGCACGAGAGCACTTCAAGGAAATGTCATTCTACAATCGTCTGCTGCGCGGCTGCGTAGACCAAGCGCTTCGGAACACGCAAATGCGCAGCTGCTTGGGCGACAGTGAGTTCGCGAAATTCACCATATAGGCATGTTGGTTCACAATACACTTTGTAGGTGTAAGAACTCTTAGAAGTGGACTGCGGTGATCATAAGACCTTCGTCTCCCTCGACATGCACCACAAGGACCAGTCCCCGTAGGGTGAAGTGACTTTCTGCTCCCCGCGTTTCGCAAAGCCAAGCTTCTCGTACTTGGCGACCTGTCAGGGACCGGGGTCAGAGCGGAAACCTACCTGACAGTCCAAGGCACGCCATAGATCGAAGCCACTCACGTTATCATGGCTGTCAGTGATCAGTGCCATCGTTGCTCCTGTCAATCTGGCCTATCGACGGGCCTGATGAGTTACGCCGGGTACGAGCACAACACAAGAGAACTCACTTTCGCGTATGTCATATCAAACAAAACACGACAGATGCCCTTGTTGTGGTGATCTTCTCGGACCATGGCGAACCAGCACCAGTAATACTCCCGTTCGGCCTGTTCAATGGGCAATCAGAGGTATAGATCTACTCTTGTTCAGCCCGGGAAGCATCCATTACTGACGTCTTCAATCCCAAGGTCTCGGGCGAGCCATGCAGGCAGAATCTCTTGAAACTGCCAACGACTCGGTCAGCAGGCAGCAAGACGGAGGTTGTGGCGATGACGCACAAGATGCGTCTGGAATTCCTTCCCTTCTTCGTCGATCTGGCTTAGGAAATCCGCGAACCCCATCTCAAGCTGCTCGGGCCTGGAGGTAGATACACCCTGTAAGTGGAAGCTCGACTTTCCTACACCCCATTCCACCTTGCATGGACTCACGTATCGAACGCAGTGCGACCGGGTGGCGCCCACACGGTGAACCCGATGAGGTTGCCGTCCTCGTCCCTGGCTGTGTACAGCTCTCCGGAGACTCGGACGAGAGGCTTGAGCACTCCCATGGCCATGGGAAGGGCGAGGTCCAGGCGTCCCGACGTCGCACCCATGAAAGACGTGCCTGCAACACGCGACGGCAACGACGACCTCGGTACCTCAGCTTTGTGTGCGCTCGGGACATTGACATCGTATACTGACTATCCTTGCAGAGGTCAACGTATAGCTGAGCGGCAGCAGCTATAGTCTTATCTGCGTTTTAGGTTAGCCGCTCGTATCTCCTACAGTGCATCCGGCGTGTCACTACCACTCACCATCAGGATTGGCTTCGTACTGGAAACTAATGTTCGCTGGAGGTGTCATTTCGCCCAGACCACATGTGCTCCGAGGTACTTGCGGCTGTGATACGGAATCCGTCGGCGCAATACTCAATGCACGTTCTGTCCATCAGGTAGCCTTATAAGCAGATCGGACACGCCCATCAACGGCGCCCTTAGTGCCCACATGCCCAAGCTGGTCGAGCCAATGATGGATACTCATGGTGTAAAGTCACGGTATCCGCCGTACGGTACGTCTTATCAGCGCATGACGCTCACGAGTATCCTCAGAGTACAGTGTACACTCAAGCTAGCTAGCGTCCCGCTGATAGGGCGGGAGCGTAATCTTGCAGGGTCATACTAGGTCATACTACGGTCGAGCTCATGGGACAATCCTCTTCATAAATATATCTGAGTTCGCCGATACCCGGTACAACATGCACATATGACAAACGGCCCAGATTCCCTGAGATCACGGTGAGCTGGGGCCGAGAGTGTGGTGAATATCGCGAGGCTTACCTGGTAAAAATCTACACGGGTACTGATACATAGCTCTCCCATTGGCCTCTAGAGCCAGATGGCCGAAGTATGAGACGGCGGAGCGGTGGCCACACCTATCAGGTAAGGTCAAGGTCAGCAACTTCTGAGCCCGCAGCCATAATGCCTATCGAACGGAGGAACCCACTGCTGCTGATGCTGGTAGCCTCCACGACGCTGCTACTCTCGGAAACCGCCGCCTCGGGGAGTGCCCGCGCCTGTACGGCCGCCAACCCAAGGACGAACACAAAGACGGCCTTCAGAGTAACACCGCTGTAGAACTGCATGATCGCGGGCGGAATGCGGGTGGTATACACGGAGTGCGGAGGGTGCGAAGGCGGGTGGCACGGAAGGCGACCTTGAGAAGACGCGAAGGCGGGAAGGCGGGAAGCTTGTAGGGCCTGCAGACTCGAACTTCGTGCGTCCCTACTCTATTTAAATGCGTGAGCTCCTCGCGTGGAGCTCAGGCCTCAAGTCGCTGCGAGAAGGCAGTAGATGCGGCGCCGGTTCTCTGTCATTGTCATGCGCGCGGATGGCCTGCGCGGCCAGAAGGGACGGCATTGCCGTGATGTTCTCACGTAGAAAAAGGCATCTGACCGGGACTGCTTTTTACTGCCACCGGCAAGAGCTCTCTGCTGCACGAAGCAGTACCTCAGCGCGCGCAGCCAGCTAGTATCGCTACGGCTTTCGCGAGCTGACGCGGGTGTGAGTGGTGCGCAATTGCGGCTCCGTGTCAGAGGTCTTCGTGGCGTTTCGCCGCCTGCGATGACATGCTCACGCTGTCACTGTGGGCACGCATGAGATCAGTTCCCGTATGCTGAGGAAGCTCGAGCATCAAACAGAGAACATCAGCATCACGAAGCACCATTTGGGCCTGACCGGGAAGGGCCCGGACGTTGAGAACACAGGTCAGAACTGATAGGGTTAGTCCAAAGAGGGATGCGTCCTCCTGGACACTGATCAATGGTCTGCATCTGCGCTGATAGAAGGCTCTGTTCCCTGGGTATGTTGGATAATACGAAGGATCATGGTCCCCTGTACGAAGGGGAACTCACATGTGTGTGTGGCCGCCGCAGGGAGAGCAGACATCAGCTTGTTGCGCGTGTGTAGGTACATGGAAGGTTCTTTTCCGTTTCTGCGGAGGACAGATGATGGCGCGGAGGGAACGCGGCTCCGCTGAAACAAGCCCGTTGAGCGAACCTTTGTGGTCGTCCGAAAGTGTCGTGGGGTGCGCGAAGCGGAGAAACGGATGCATGCTGTTCCGCCTCCCGCGGGAAAGTGCCTCGGTCTCCGGTAAGTATTGTGTTGGGCATTTGCTACTGTTCGTCGAACTCGCCATCATGTGCGTGCTAAAGAACCGGCGTTGAGTACAAAACACCGGTCAGTATTAGAATGCTGGCTTACTTTACTGAGAACAACTCGACCCGTAAGGAAAGGTTGCTGCTTACACGGGCACACAGCGCGCTGACCGCGGACATTTCAGAAGCACAGAAGCTACCGTCATGAACCTGACGCTGACTGGTATCGTGCGATCGCATCCTATGCGCGCACGACGGAGGAATCACTGCGCTGAGACTATTTCCGCAGTCGTCGGACGGTGTGGTTCGTCAGAACATCGCACGGGAGCCTTCAAGGCGGCCCTGTATAGTCGGACACCCATGGGCGATAAGTTAGTACCCGCAGCCTAGGGACGCGGCGACGACTCACCTGAAGTTGTGTGATGTAAAGCAAGAGACCCGGAAGTCTGGTGTAGTATTCCAGACTGCGGTCACGCCATTTCAGGTTTTGCCGATCCACGAACGACAAAATCAGCAGACGCCGAGTTAGAAAGTGAATGCGGTAATATGGTATGTATGCAAAGGTATTCTAAGAGTACACAAAAAGCAATTACAGTATATCACATCACAGAGCAAGCGGTCATGATGAATGCATACAAGGGCGTGCATGGTCATACCTTGTCAAACGGATTGAATTCAGGCGGTACAGACTCGGAGCGACTAATTGTCCGCAGGTTGACCGTGGTGCTCCCGTCTCCGCTCGTGTACCCCGACTCGAGCATGCCTGGGTCTCCTACGGGCGTCGTGAACTGCATCCCAGTGCGTGTGCGCGACATGGCCGACTCGCGAGACCATGCCCGTCCCCTGAGCACGCGCAGGACAATCATCTGCGGGGATATGCACTTCGCAAGGACTTAGTAACCTTCACAGAGCTCGTGGGGCTGGAGATACGTACGGTGAACATGACGTAGATAGAAAGGAAGAGGATCGAGGTGGGGCTGTTGAGGCCAAGTGACACCACATACGCGATCCCAAAGAGCGTATATGGCAGCGCAGACTCAATGATGAGCGCAGCAGCCCCAGTGTACGCCTTGACCGTGTCCGCGCCGAGCGCGCCCTGCATCTGTCGCGCGAGGTAGAGGATGCGGCCCGAGATGAGTGTGGAGACGATAACGTTGAGGCCGATGACAACGGTCGAGTACGCGAGCGCGACCTGCTGCGCCTTGCCCACGAAGAAGTCCGCGTTCGGCTTGCCCGAGATGTAGCAGGTGAGGATGCCCAGCGCAGCGGTCGCGAGGTAGAGGATCCCTGGGATGAGGACGACCCGCAGATCGCCCCAGACGACATAGCACCGGTACAGCTGCGATCACCGATCTCCCGTTGGTACACTGCTCGCAGCTGCCAAAGAGAAGAGAAGAGAGGGAACGCACCAGGAGCCCATCACTCATGAGGTTCAGCACGATGGAGGCCGCGCTGCCCAACGTCTGGTACCACACTGCGGCGTTGTCGGCGAGGTACTGCGCGGAGCCGCCGGGGTAGTCGACGTGCACGATCCACATCTCCTGGCCGAACACGGCCTGGACGGCGACGTAGACGGTGATGAGGAGCAGGAGGGCGGTGGAGAAGTAGAGGAAGAGACGTCGGTCGAGGCCATTCCGGTCCCTGCTCGAGAGGATGATATTAACGCTCTCGAAGTACAGAAAGAGCTCGATGCCTGCGAGGGCAAGAAGATTGTGATCAGAGTCTGCCCATGCGCGACTTGAGATGCGTACAGGAAGCACAACAGCGGGAAGCCAGAAGTTGTTATGAAGAACCACTGTCGGTCGATCGCCGGTACTTCGTGATCGAGTGGTTGCGTCGAAGAATGCAAACGATGGGACCACTCGAATCACGGAGATTGCGGGCTCACGCAGAAGCTGCGAACTCACCGTAGAGGATGGCGTTGAAGTTGTTGCCCACATAGTAGCAGTTTTGAAAGACGGCATTCGGGTCAGCCATCGGGCATCCAGCGCGCGGGGTCGGGCGGGGTGGGCGGCGGTAGCGGGAGGCGACGCCAGGCGCGCACTAGTGGCGACTCGGGAGGGGAACTCGGATGATGCGGGGTCTGAGACGGTGTGTGGCTGGGCACACCCCGACTTTATCTGAGTTAAAAAGCCGACGGCATCACTGGGCGGATATTGTCATCCTGGGTACGCGAGTAACGATGGAAGCGCCATCATCAGGCGCTGTGCTGTAGCGCTGCGAACACCTCGTATCCTCATGTTCCCACACTCGTCCCTCCGCATGTGTCGCCGCATAAGGACCATCCGTCAGTCTCCTTGAATGTTCGACGTTGTTTGTGAGACACCTCCGCTGCTTTCAAGCTCATACGCGGCGACTTGCAACGCGAGAATGTGTGGTAGCACCGACTGCCCAGTTCCTATCCCTAGGTTGTGAGCCACAATCAGACGGAACGCCGCCGGACATTGAAGTGGCTGCCACAACTGCTCTGGGTGATGGCATGAATGGCAGTGGCAGATGGCTCCCTCGAGTAGAGCAGCATCCTCGCTCTCGATGTGTCCTTCCGGAGGTATTCCTACCGAGAGGGTCTGCTGCAAGGGCGGACAGATCGCAGACGCGACTAGGCCCAGGCAGCGCGACGGGCTCCTGAAGGGTTCGAGCACAAAGCAACGGTGGATCTAACAGAATCTATATATGCATGAGCACACGTACGAACGGATATCTTACAGCCGAGCACCTCCGAGGCAGCTGTTCACCCCGCGAGTGGCTTCTCCTTCACGTAGAAGGAGACGAGAACGGTCAGCGCGGACAGCGCCACTGTGAACCAGAACGCGGCCTGGAGCCCGTCCTGGTATGCGTGTATGACCTTTTCACGGACTGCCGGCTCCAGCTGTTCGAGGTATTCCAGCGACTCGCGGACTTTCTTCACGATCTGTGGGACAAGCTGGTTAGCACCGTGCTTGCGCATCGTGAAGCATGGCGGCATCGTACCTCGTCTACGTTGCTGCCAGATAGCCTGCGGCGAAGACTCTGTCTCAGGAAGTCTTGCGTGAGGGTCGTACCAACGGACAAGCCGATGACGGATCCTAGCGAACGGAAAAGGTACGAGACTGCTGTCGCGATCGCTTGGTCTTCGGGACCAGCGTTAGCGATGAGCGAAACAATAGTGCTGGTCAACCCGGAGCCTGTACTGTCATCAGCTCATGAGATGCTCCAAGCATGCGACAGTACGAACCGTAACCCAGGTTGGTGGACGTGGAGCCTGTTCGTGAAGAGGTAGGTAAATCAGTATCACACAGACACTAGAATTTGGCACATACCAATGATCAATCCCACCAGGGAATACTTGACGACACCCGTCACAAGGGCCACGAGTGTGTTGCCCGCGAGCATAAGCACGAACACCGATATCGTCAACACATAATATCGGCCAGTAGTCTGCATGATCAGCCCAGTCGTCAAGCTCCCCGTGACGCCTCCAAAGATGGTTGGGAGCAGGATGAGTCCGACGTCCGACGCGCTCGCGCCGCGCACGGCCTGCAAGTACAGCGAGATATGGTACACGAGCGTGATCGCCGCGCCGCTCGCGAAGAGATTACAGAGGTACGCCGCGAGCAGCGCGCGGTTTGCCACGATCCGCTTTGGCGCGAACGGCTCGCGCGCCCAGCGTAGTTCGACGGCAGCAAATACGGCGGTGAATATGGCGGAGGCGACGAGGGACGCGATGGTGATGTGGTCCCGCCAGGAGACGTTCCCGCCGCGGTCGAGCCCGAGGAGGAGGGTGAAGACGGCGACGACGAGCGTGCCCGCGCCGAGGAAGTCAATGCGCGCGAGCTTGGCGCGGAAGTCGCCCGTGGGGGAGCGAGGGAGTTTGAGCCCGAACCCGACGGAGAGGATGGCGAGGGTGGTGAGTGGTACCTGGATGAGGAACGCCCTGAGAGACAATGAGCTATCACGATGGCACGGTCCAGCGAAGCACTAGTTCGTACCATCTCCAACCTATGCTATCCGCGAGGAAGCCACCTAACGGTGCCCCTGTAGCCTGACCTGCCGCGAACGCGATGTTCCCAAACCCTGCCAATCTCAAGCATCAGCCTCGCCCACGAAGGTAGACATGGTAACGTCAGTGTCTGACTACACACCTTGCAGCGTTCCGCGCTTTCGCAGGGGAGCGATGTCCGACATGACGATAGAAGCGAGTCTGCATTCATGGTCAACGTACGCGCCTGTACGGTGTGCGAACCCGGATGTGAACTCACGTCGTCATCCCGCCGCCTCCGATACCAGCGAGCGCGCGGGCCGCGATCAGCTCAGTCATATTCCGAGCGAGTCCGCAGAATAAGCATCCGAGCGCGAAGATGGTGTAAGCAAATATGAGGCATGACTTGCGGCCAAAAATGTCGCTGAGCTAGAAGCGCGGAGTCGGTCAACGAGTTGGTGCGTCTGCTTCTACCTATATCGCTCGTGCATACCTTGCCGTACAGCGGTCTAGAGAACGACGGAGTTAGAGCATCATCGCGCACGCAGGTGCTAGGTACCTACTGGAAGCTAGTCATCGAGAGCATATAGCCGGTCGCTATCCAGCTCGTGTTCTGCAGTTGCTCAAACTGGCTCACGATAGACGCGTACGTCGAGGTGACGATGGTGACGTCCATCGCCACCAGGAATATGCCCAGGATCATTGGGGCCATCTGTTCGGACACAAGATGTGGTCAGTACTAAGCTCTTCAGGTACTATTGAACTACCGCTTACCACTGCAACGAGAGATACTTGCTGTTTATGCAGGACGGCATCTTCGCTGCCGTCTTGGTTCGCAGCGGTACCCGTAGTAGTCTGGGCGGTGGCAAGTTCGTCCGTGGAGTTAATATCCTGGGCTGGGAGACTCGGAGGTCTCCGTGGCCTGGCGCCAGCGTTACCTTCGCCGGCGTCCGCTAGCAAAGGCGTCGTCTCGCTGGCAGGCGATTTCATCCCTCTATCCTTCAGCTTCCACGGAATGGTGGATGGGAGAAAGATGCCGATACGACTTTATTTACTCACATTATCAATCGTGCCAAGCCCGTGACGTTCGAGTTATCAGCAATGGCGTTAACGTTCAGCGCTTGTGGCACTGTGGGCGGCTGAATAGCCCGGGCTTTGGCGCCGGTCAGATATTTCACGGGTCCGAGTCCGTGGCAGAGCCTTCATAGCTTGACCCTCCTCGTATGTACTGTGTGGGCCACATATAACAAAGGTACGCTACGGTCGAGCCACATACCTTGAATATACACCGTTATTGATCTATAGACTTGTGTTCAAAGTACATACGGTCACTGATTAATGACGTATAGATGCAGAATCTACTAGCCAACGACGACGAAGCCCGAGCTCGAACCTGTGACTCGTCCTGATCCAAGCAAGTCATGAAGATGTAAAGGTGGAGTGCTGCCAGTATATATGCATGTGCTGCGAGTATGCGGCATGCCCCATGCAGACATTCTCAGATCGAGTCATCGCTGGTGAAAATGCCTAGATACCATGGCAGCTGACTGCGGGTCACCACAAACCAAGATTCTCACGAAACATCATCCTCATAAAGTGGGAACTACATGCACATGATTCCCGCCCCTCGCCATGCCCGCTACTTATCCCCGCCACTTCGACTCCTAAGCCAGTTCGAGCCTGATGATTCCTTTGAGTAAGTCCTCACGCATTCGCATACATAGCCGTCAAGAAGCGCGTACCTTCACTGACCGTCGATGGCCTAGTACTTGATAAGGCGCAGCTTGCCGATCTCTCCGGTGAGGACGAAGACAATGCTGTTGTCGTGGCGCCAGCCGAGCCCGATTTCGCTACCGCGAGGGACGATCTTGCCCGGAGGGCTTTCAACGGGGAAGTCGGGGAAGCGCACCAGGAGGTCGCGGAACTTGACCGCGAACTGGAATTGCTTGAATGGGTCCTCGTCACGGTGAATGATCTCGTAGTGGGCGTCGCCCGCGTCGTCACCAGGGTGCTTGCCGACGCCTTCGTCGAACTCGACGTACACGCGAGCGGAGGTGTACGCAGGGATGTCGACGGGGAAGTCCCATGCATTCATCTGGTAGGAGTGCTGGTACGTCCTGTGCCAGTCGTACGGGGTGGCGTTGCAGAGAACGAGATATCCGCCTTGGCCCATGGTGGTTAGTAGTGCTATATGACGCGTCAGAAGACGTGCCCCATGGCGACAACTGTCCCATGCTTGCCTTGGAGTTTGTTGGTTGCCTCTGTAAGAGTAGCCTGAGGTGAGTGCTGTAGCAGTCGACCCGCATCCTTCATATTTATACCCAACGGTTTAGCCCTCAGCAACGGTCAGCCACCGTGACGACTGACGAGGTGGCACCCTGGACGTAGTGCAATCCGTCGCAATCCGGCGATTTCGCGACAAACGTCGCACGTAATGCTGCCTCCGAGGTCCTCCCCGACCGTCGTCTGACTGACGATTGTGTTGAAGAACCTCGACACCGCTGCTAAACGATACCCATGCCAAGACTCGAGGATCACGAAAATTCGGCATTAGACCGCTAGCGCCCGCCGGTCCTACTTGTCGGAATCGGATCTACATGGGTACAGTACTTGTTGGCTCCGGCATCAAGACTCCCTATGGTCGGCATAGCTGTGACCCGGAACAGCGTGCGACGATGTGTGGATGTCGTCTGTTTGGGATTCGATGCGCCCGTCGTGAAGGGACAGTCAAGGATACCGACTGAGGGGAGAATGTGTTGATTTGCTGCTTGAAAAGCGCACGGCGGCACAACTTGGCTCCTACCGCACTCGGATGTTTTGTATGTGTCGCTCAGGTGGTATGGCTTGTGTGCGCACCTCCAAAGCCCATTTGCACTGTCCGCTGGGAGAAAGGTCTGAATGGTGGGTGAGTGACTGTCATTCCGTTCGATAGCTGACGTTCTAGGAGTCGCTGTTGTAGCGTACCGGTATCCATGAGCAGCTACAAGCGATGAACTACTGGTTGTCGACTCGAAAGTCTATGCGAACAGCCATTAATGTTCTAAACACAGAATATGCATAGAAATCATTCATCCAGCCTTAGTGGGCAGGCTTGAAGGTGCGCTTGCCGTCATTAGCTCAAGTCCTCCGCATAGCTGATACTCACTGTACATGGAACATGTAGGGGCTCATGAAACATGATCTGAATAATGGTTACGGCGTGTCTCAGAATTTGGATGTTGTCTGTGTCTTTCCTGAGGCGGCAAAGCATTTGTCGACATTGGCTACTTCCATACCGACACCGAGGCATCCTTGACTATCCTGAAGCTGATGCCGACCTCTGACATAGTAATACGCAGCTAGATTTAGTCCTGTTGCAAACCTCGGAACACAAGAAAGACTATCTGTACACAATCCTGGATACACCCTAATCGCTCCCTACGGACCTGGCCCCTAGCTGTGCTACTCAGTCGACCCATCTTCGTGCTTCTGCTGCTGTGTCAACACCGGACTCAGCTCATTACAACGGTTACGTACCATTCTTAGGCTTGAATCCTCTGGCCAATGATCTAATTGGCATTCACAAGGACGTGCCAGTTGCCCGGCTGTCCCCCGAGTATGAACACAGTGTCGCCATTGTGACGCCAGCCAAGGTCAATGGTGCCGCCGACAGGGACGTTCGAGCCCGCGGCAACGACGGGGAACTCGAGGAGGCGCGTGAACAGGTCGCGGAACTTGACCGCGAACTGGAACTGGGCCTGGCCGGCGGGTGCGCCGACGACCTCGAAGGTGGCCTCCCCCGCGTCGTCGCCGGTGTCCTTGCCGACGCTCTCGTCGAACTCGACGTAGATGCTGACGGAGGAGAAGGCGGCGATGGTGGCCGGGAAGTTCCAGTCGTTCATCTGGTACGAGTGCTGGTACGTCTTGCGCCAATCGTACTGCGTCGCGTTGTAGATGGTGAGGTATCCGCCTTGACCCATGATGCCTGTCTTTCTGCGTGCACGAGTCAGAGCGTGCCGACGACGCGGCGTTCATTGCCACTTACCTCGAGATCGCTTGACTGTTGTGCTGTAATCCTTGGTGAGTGCTGAAAATCTCTTCGCGTACTCCTCTTTCTTATACCTGCCCTCGATGAGCTCTTCACCAATGACCAACACAACTACCTGGGTGCGCAGAATATCGCAAAATGGTGGGTTCCCTGCAAACGTCGACGTCCTTACTCCCGCGGTCCTCATACCGGTCGTCGTTTCAACCAGGACTCAACTGGACGTCCATTAGATCGTCTCGAAGGCCGTCCAAATGGTCTGCCCGCAGGCTCATCATCACGAAATTCCCGGTGTTGGGCTGTCAGCGCCCATCGGGGCTACTCACCGGCAACGGGCTTACGCGGGAGTATTCTCTCGTCGCCTCAGTATCAGCACCTACTACAGCATCTTGTATGACAGATGTGTGAGTGGTAGTGCAAATGCCGGCCTGGGGTCGCCGCTAAGTAGCGACGATCCTGCTTCAGACCGTATACCCGATATCCTGCCTATTTATTCACGAACGCCCATTTGCACTGCCTGCACCATAGAGGAAACAGGTCTCTCTCAGCTGATGCATCCCGTGAACGCTAACTTACGGTCCAGTCATGCACGAGCTGTGAGTGGGCTGCGCAGAGACTGCTTCTCGGTGATGGGCTTGAATACAGTGACAATTCTAAAATATCACAACTTAAGAAGTTGCCTGATTGAGCGAATGAGGCGCCTGTATCCGCAGGTAGCGCCCGCTCTCGATTGGTTGCACTTGCTCTCGACTGCCATGGAGACCGACCTGCATAATGTCGAGGTGGGCAAAACACTCTTTTGCATGTACAGGTTGCAATGATGCTGACAGCTTTCGGACAACAAGCTCGATATGACAAGTTCAAGGATAATACCACTGTACAATCACCAATGTTTCAAGCCGATGGCAAGGACAACAAGCTGCTCACCCATCCGATAGTACCAGTACTCTGAGCCAGGTAGCTCTCCGCGAAAATTGTCAAATACTCAGGCTCGCTAAGTCTCCAAGCAAAGGGCCTCTCACTGAAACTCGCCCTGTTGCTGCCACTTGTTACACCGTTCGGCTGATTGGCTACAAGCTCAGGAAAGCCTCCCGCATTCAGGCCGACGTGGTAGCCTTCAATGGGGAGAACCAGCCTGTAACGGAAACTGGTCAGGAGGCTCTTTAACAACCTCATGTGTAAAACCATGCAGCACCTGACGCTCTTGATGTCTCTCTCTTCAGGGACCACGCACCACGCCGTGGCATTGTGCTTCATGATAAGCCTAGCCCCTTCCTCTCTCTTCTCAACGCCTAGGAACTGCCCAGTCTCCACGTCTTGTAGTGTCCACTCAGCACCTAAGCTTGAGGCGCACCACTACGACACGTGCAACGGGACGCTCAGCAAAGTCCAGTCGACGCACGTTGGTCATGATCCGGCTAGCACACGCACCTTCTGTGTCTGAGCTTCTCTGAGAGCCACACCTTCGGCAGCATCCCTCGCGGTCGTGGCCCAAGGGGGTAAGCGGAGCGTGATTCCGCTCTGCGTCTCCCTTAGGGTATACACGGCTCCGTCTTCAAGCGCGATGCGAGCCCGTGTTTGGAGGTCGCTTGCGAGGGGCATTGTGGGGGCTGATCGTGATCGTAGGCTTGTTCCGAGGTGCGGGCAGGAGATGATCAGGGTACGCTTTCAGATATATGACATCTGTAAGCTCCGGCAACCTATACGCACCCTCTTATAGCTCATGCTCATGATCTAGGAATAGGCCTTGGAGTTCCATGCAAGCCGTATTGCAATACGCCGTGGTACCTCGCCTCCGAAAACCACTTGCCATCAAGCGAATCTGCATCAAAGTGCAATTATCAGAATGGCGTCGATGTGAGACGAATACCGTATAGATTGCAATGCTGATGATGCTCTGCTTAGATACAACGAAACATCGTGTGGAAGAGCCTTGCATGGCTCCGCAGTCTTTGTCTTCATGGCCGTGAATGCGGACGCGAAGACACGGTCTATATGGCAGGCCTGAGTAGAAACAACGTATGATACGCCCGAAGTCCGCACACAACAAGCAGAAAGTCCTTGGAACCGAAGTACGCTACCCCTTCCCCACCTACTAGACCCGACTGATGACACCTTCCCTGACCACTGGCGCACAGGCTTCCACCTCCTCGCGGATCTATATCGACAATGCCGCCTCGTGTTCGCCGAGCGTCTCGACGGCGACATGCACGCATCGATTCATGCTGCAAAGTCCACGACGAATGAGTCAAATTCTATCTCACTACGCGCCAGTACTCACCATGCTCCACCCGCCACTCGCCGCTGCCTATCTCTCCCAACTTCACGCGTGCGCCTTCTCCCGGCTGCGCACACAACCTGGTGCCAGCAGCGATCAAACTGCCACGAGTTCCATCATAGTCAGTGATCGGCTTCCCTGCAATACGGACTCGGGCAAGACGGCATAGTGCACTTACACGACCGAGGATGGCTCCCTTCCGGGTTGGATGTCCCATGCTGTCTCCGTCCGCGTCGCAATGACGGGCGCGTTTGGACGGGGCGCGCCGTCTACGCCAAGATAGAGCCCCGTCGCGACATTGCGGAACGTCCATCTGCCTCCCGATCCTGCCTCCTCGGCTACCCACTGTGAACGCGTCATCACGGTCAGTCATGGATGTCATCGGCGGACATGAGGCAGCCGCGGAGGCCAATGCACACCTTCTGGTAGTCGCTCGCTTCCCAGGCCGCGCTCTTGATCGACTGCCAGTCCTTCGCCGACAGGTCGAGCACGGTGCGCGTCCGCCCGTGCGTGAGCTTGTAAGTGTGGCCGGACTCGATAGTGCCAGCGGAGTGCCCGTTCGAGTACATGATGATCTGGTATAGATGCTGGTGGTAGCTGGACTCGGTGTGCTCGAGACTCGGTGCTTATGGGCTCGACTGGGGCGGGATTGGTGATGTCCCTGAAACTGTGGTCCTACTACTGGGCTGGTAGGTCTGGGGCGTCGTGCAAGCTGAGGCTGCTGGAACGGATGGGTCTCGAACGGCTCGGCCTTCTTATATCTGTGTCCTCACCTCCGCTCCGAGGGCTTTCCATCTTGCGCACCAACGCTGCTCCTGCACGAAGAACCCAGCCCTTCATCCGGACTCATGCGTTTCCCCCTTTCGTCGACGCGCTTCCGCTTCGCTGGCCAGGCTCGCCCGAATGCGTCCCGTTGACATCACCTCCACATCTTCACGTCTTCGCCCTTGACCTCTCGCCTCACCTCTCCGCCCGCGCGGCACGGTGCACCGCCCCCTGGCGCACTGGGCTCCCAGGTCAAAACTATCCGAAGACGCTGGTTCCACTCAATCTTACTCTCTTCTCTGAGATTGCCCTACCCCAACCTGTACGCCGGCCATCCAAGGGCCCAGACTCCACTCGCAGCCCCCGCGCCGTGTCATTTCTGCCCTCGTACGTACAACAAGACCCTCGCGCCGTCATCCCGGGTTCGCATCTTGCTTGATCTGGCGACGGAGAGCAGAGCGAAAAGGCAGAGAAGCCGCCCGTGCGTGCATGCTGGAGTCCGAGACCTGTCTGCCTCGCGTGCGAGCGCGCGCCGCGTTTCCCCACTCGCGGCCCCAATCTACAAGCTTCTAGCCTTTTTGCAGGAAAGCAAACTGCGTGCATCATCGGCGCTGCGTCCTGAGCTTCGAGGCTTCGAGACTTCGCTCCCCCGGCTNGGGTCGCCTAAGCGAGCGCCACGACTGTCCCTCTCTCGATTGCGATCGCGCGCGCGCCCCGTATGTGCGCTGATTCGCCAGGAAGCTTGTGCCTCTCGCATCACGGGCATGCTACCGCGAGCATTGAATCTGTGGAAGTGGGTATTAGCACCGTCGGCGAGCTCAGCAGCGTGCACGCCAGCACCATCTGTAGATCTAAATCCCCAGCACATTCAGGTATCAGATCCAGGGCTCTTGCCCTCGGCGCCACTAGCGCACCCTCCTTGCCTAGGACCGCAACACGCCTGTCGGAACGAGGGTGCAGAGACGAATCGCTGCAGGCCAGGGTGCAGATAACGCATCTCGGGACGGCAATGCCATGCCCCCAGGGCAGGCGCATAGATGCGCAGGAGCAGCGGAGAGGAAAAGTGGCGTCTGAGCTGGCACTGCACAGCCTGAGGGGCAACACGAGAGCTTCATTCAAGCTTCAGCCCTCAACGTCCATTGACACTGCGCAGCAGACGCCCTGGGCTCGAAGCGAGGCTCCGAGATCAGGGTGCGGGAGGAGCTCCCGGAAGGGCTGGCAGACTTGCTCGTGGTAGGCCGCTGGGCTCCTGGTCAGCGTCGACGTTCTGCAGCTGATGCGCAAGGGGAAAGGCGATCGTCAACGTGGCCACGGAAGTGGAAGCAGCTGTAGCCTGCCAAGGCGTGCACCGATGACTGTTGGGACCCCCGTTCGGAAGTGCGGGCGGGTGGCCCGCGAAGCATCGATGCGTGGTGCATACGCCTCGCTGCAGAGAGCGGTGCGATCAGATGCGGCGAGATACGATGGAGGGACGATGGCGATCGTCCGAAACCCGTGCTGAGAGTCATGCTCGTGCTAGTCGTCTTGTGGTGAGTATTTGCAGAGCAGCTGGACACGTGTACGAGTCTCGCTGAGAAAGTGATCGCACTTACGCCTGTACCACACTCATACTCCAGATACCACCGCCGTTCGCGTCCATGCTGGCACAGGTCTCGATTCTTCAGCTCCAAGTCTCGTTCGTGTGCGTCTCAGGCGATGCACCGTGAAGGACGCCAAGCTCGTGCAGTATCGCTAGGGCACGGACGCGTTATCATGGTGGTGTGAACGCTACTGCGTAAACTACCACGGTGCCTGCGCCTGCTGCATCGCGAGCAACATATACTCCGAGGCGTGCCATCATGCGCACACAGGCTGACACAGTTCCAGCTCCCAAGACCCCGGAGCGCCCATCTCTTTACCTCTTTGTGCCGCCACCGGGTTCACGTACGACACCACCATCCTTCCAGGCAAACGCTCAGAACCATCGGTACGTCCAACGCGCGACTTCGACTGCTTCAAGTGACTACTCACATGTACAAACGCCCCCCCTCCAGACGGCTCTCGAATTAGCCCCTATGGCTATTACTCCGTCGACGTCTTTGGAGTGCCAGGCTGCAGCGCGGCTTTCCAGCTGCGCGCAGTCCTACCCGTGACGTGATCGCCTGAGGACGCCTAGATCCACGTTCGTTCGCGATAGCAGGCCATACACAGGCTCGGCTCATATGGGCATAGCTCCATTCAGCATTTCGCCAACTCCGAGCGACACACAACGTACAGAGCGTACATTCACCCTATGCCCGAGCATCGAACCAGGACACGGTTTTTCGCCCGTGCGTACCTGCACATGCGTGCGATGCGTCCGCCGCCAGAGAAGCGAGCAATGAGAAGCGTAGGTAGGCTCAAGCAAGCGAGTGCACGAACTCAGGTCAAGGGGCGAGCGCTCCGATGCCGACATTACCTTCTCCCTGCCGCTCCCATTGAGAACTCATGTCGTGAAATCGGCGCTCACGAACCGCGCCCTCCAGCACGGACCATGAGCGCCAGGATGAGAACGAGAAGGACGATCGCGGGAACGAATCTCAGAAGCCGGCGGACGAGAGACAGATGACACTCAAGCTCCGGTATCGCTGCTAGGAAAGGTACGTCCCCTGCCCCTCCTGCCCTCTGCTATGACTGCGACCCTTTGCACTGTCGAGTGGGTTGGCATTCATTCGTCGTTGCATAGGGCGAGTCCCGTCCAGGTCCAGTGCGACGCTGTGATGGTGTCTTCACTGGCGCATGCCATGAAAGGCCCGAGCTCGGCACACAGCCTGGGCTCTCTAAAGTGCATTATGCCCTGCTCCGCGGACAGTGTAAAGGGTTCGCATGTCGGTGCAATAACAGAGTGCAGCTCTGATCTCAGAAGCTCTGTCATGAGTGCATGTCCCAGACACCGGCGTCATCGAGCACATAGGTCTGGACAGTCACAACACAGGCCTCGTCGCAACAGTCAGGTTACTCACGGTGGCAATCAATGGATTCGAGTTGACTGTGCTTGCACGCTCTCGCTCAGCTGGACAACCGCAGGCCTGTGGAGCGTAGAGGAGGTAAGGAGGTTTCCCGTTCTGGAAATATGGTCCATCAACATTTACGGTGGTCGGCCCGACGCAGTAGTAATGATTCACTCACCTATTATTACTACGCAGGATAATCGCGACATGTGAACGCTTGGACTTTCATCTTGGGACTTTCGCATCGTCGTCTTGGGCAGCGTACCATGATCGTCGAGTAGCGTCCGTTGGAAAGTACATACGCAGGGCATTGGCCCGGTGGCTGCGACGCTCCACATTCGCAGCCGCAGTGTGTTGAGTCGACGTGCATGTTTTCCATGTACATCGTGCCGATGCTGGTTGTATAGGGAGAAACTTCATGCGAAAGCCTTCCCGCCGGAGTATCATACATCTTGTCTTCTTGCACGATGCGCCTCTGACATGATCAACAACGCCTTGCATCCATCCTGTGAGGAAAGGACGCACCCAGCCCAGATGTCGAAGTCGAAGTCGAATCGCAAGTCTCAATCCGCATGCTCGGGTCAGTAGGCCAAGAAGCTACACGCCCCACGCCCAGCACCTCCGACATTTAGGCTTTTCGTCCCGCGGCATTGGCACACTACGCCAGCCGTGCGCGGTTTGCGCTTTAACGTTTTGAGCTCAACAATTGATCATGGACAGCTGCAGAAGCTCGTGCGTCGATATAGGCGATTGGCTCGCTCAGATCTAGGGTACGGCGGTACGCGAGAGGGTGAATGAATGGACCGTCCAAAGGAAGAGGTGGAGTAAGGGGTCCGGGTGTACATACCGATCTATCTCTAGAACCCTGTAGCTGGTTGGCTACCTTGCACCAGGGCATCTGGACCGTTGGACGCATCTCTCCGTGTCGGTGCTTGTCATGGCACAAGTCCCGCCGACGGTCCAGGCAGTTCTGCAGGTGTAGGGAAGGCACATAGAGCCGTCAAATGATTCAGTTTGCTGGAGTGCCGTACTGCAAACAGTGGATCAGCTGTTGGCCATCGCAGTCATGTTGAAGTCATCCGCACCTCACAGGCCTAGGCTAGTTCATACAACGCATCTCAAGACCCATAAGGAGAGGCCCAGGCTCCGTTAAACGGGGTAACGTCGAGGTCAAGAAGTAAGTACGATGCGTACTCCATCCCGCACCCTGACCTTCGACATGTTCACCTTCCATACACACTCTCCCGCGGGAGAAGAGAGGGCTGATTTCCCCGAGCATATGACGCCTTGCGCTCGGTCCCGGTCCGACGACTTCTCTGAAGGAAAGGATCTCAATCATTATCTGCGGGATCGTCGACAGCCTATACGCTCGCGATTTGCCTTGAAGGAATCTAACGCAGATCATGACGGGTGATGCACGATATGCGTTTAAGGTCGTGCGGGCCCTAGCTGGCAAGGACAGGCAGGCGAGCTTGCCGGAAAGGGTCCGGGGCCAATGGCACGAGTATTGACCGGAGTAGCCGGATCGACCGCCTCCTTGCTCCGACGCGCATGCACGGCGCATGACGAGCTGGATGCTGTATACATACAGTTCGAGAGAAATTCTGGGGTGTGAGGGACGTCGATTGCTATATGATACAGGGCTTCTTGTTGTACATGATGCAATGTATGCGTGGTGTGCTGTCCGATATTACTGTGCGATTACGCAGCTGAAGGGCGGAAGAGATGAGCATGAACTTCCCAACAGAAGATGGAAGGCGCAAACCACTTACCCTCCTCGAACCTCCAAGTCTGGTTCGTTCCACCCTCCCACTTCTTCCACAGCGTCACGGGCGTGCCAGGGTTCGGGTTCCCGTGATCGCTCAGGTCCAGGCAGTACTCTGTGCCTTTGAGGAATACCCTGCCGTAAGGGAGTCAGAAGACAGTGTACGTTGGCGCGCTGAATTCATGCACGTACCTGAACGTTGAAGGATCGTGGTGGTCCGGCCTGATCTCCCAGTCCGACCACTTCGTAGACGCGATGATAGGCGCAAAGTTCTTAGGCTCGCCGTCGACGTCGATGAAGAGGCCCGTTGCGGCATTCTTGAAGCGATATGCGTCACCATGTTGCTCGAGCGTCCACTGAGAGAGTCAATTCCGGGCGAAGTCAGTAAGTTTGCTACACAGACATGCGAGAGATGCGTACCCTCTGGTTCGCACCACCATGCCACGCGTAGCCGGTGATTGGTGAATGCTCCTGGCCGCCAGAGAGGTCGAGGACGGTTCCGCCCTTGGCGTTGGTGATCTTGTAAACCTGTCCGCCTTCGAGAGACATGATAGGAATCGTCACTGAGTGTGTGGTATACGAGTTGGATGGGGGATGGGAGTCGTCAAAGTCGTTGGTCGCTGTCCATGGTCGACGACGTGGTCTTTATAGGGCAGCGTGGCGGAGCGTCGGGGGTTGACATCATCGGCGAGCAGACGATGGAGTGTGGCGACGAGGAGAGAGATGAGGTCACGCTCCCCGCCATCGTCCACGTAGGCGCCAATGACGGCGGCGACCTTGGCTCTTGGCTCCCGACTTCAATGTCACTTCATCCACCCAACCCTTGGAAGAACGCTTGATGCGCAACGCTCGTATGTTCTAGTACGCCTTCGACCTGGAGCGCATGTTATGCTTGGAGCGGCTCGAATATCAATGACCTTCACGATATATCAGGAAACATATTGACATGGCGCATATGACAGTGTACCACGTCGTATCCAGCATGTTATTGACCGCTGCAAAAGGTACGGCACCAACGGGATCAGTAGGATATCGATATCGTGTGGAGGTGCTTACGGTCATGCTTAACCCGCAGCTTAGGCCTGCCTGACAGTGAGAGGACGCTCAGGTCCCCTCTCTCCAGCTCCAGGATGGAGGAGAGAGCCATTGACAGTCTTCTACCCACGCGTGGCGCTGCGCAGGACAGCGCAGCAGCGATAGAACGTCCTATGTGCAGGATCGCTATGTATTGTGAGAACATCTGTCGTAGATCAGGTTGGAGAAACACCGCTCACATTGACCGCAGTCCCTTGGAACGCAGGTCCTGACGCAGTTGCGATCTGCATTCACGATACAGCGACAGACGCATGGAACACCGGTGGACGGAGCAGGACAATCTCTGCCTGTGACAGCCTGTAGGTTCGGACTCGGATCTTCCGTGGTTGCAAGATTCTTACGTGTACCTGCTAGCCTGGTCGTCTCCGTGTCTGACCGTGGTGAGGACAAGTGCGTGTGCAGCCATACACACGCATGTCAAATTTGCTCGTGAAGCGAACACGCCGTTGTGCATGGGTCGCGCGCCATGCAGCCCCGGGAGGTACAGAGGCGGAAAAAATCTGGAATTGAAGACACTCCTCGCCACCCTGCACTGATTGATCTCTTTCTGAGTATGATCCGCTATATCTGAGAGTACTACACCAACTGATCCTCCTTTCAACTGTAGAAAAATCTTGGGACGAAGTCCAGCACTGGCCGTTTGTAAGGCACCGCAAGCCAGAACAGAAATCAGCAAGGAATATGTACCCCTTGGACACTGAGATGTGACCGCGCCTGGGTCCCATACCACTGACCAGGGCATACCCGGCGAACTACATCATTGGCGGCATACCACTCATGGTCCCTAGCTTGAGCGATTGATGCTATGTCGCCATCGTCAAGTCCTACCTACAGCGGAGGCTGTCGTGTGAGCCATCAGACATGCCGCCGGGCCAAGCTAATGCCATGCGTTTCTCAGAGCCGAAGGCGATACATACATTGTCCTTGTGGCGGCGTACAGCGTCATCCATGCAACATATCTCTGTCATGGTATATCAATTTTTGGCGCTCACCGTCTCCAGCTCGAAGGCTCTCAAAACATGGCATGGAAGGGGTTTGAATGCATGACTAGTAGAACGGCGATAACTCGCCTGCACGCTGACCCGTCAACAGTTTTAGTGCGCACGCACATCGTGCATAGGTACAAAGTCCCTGCGCGGAATTCCGCGCCTCAGCCCATCATCAAGAAGTCGAGAAGACAGAGGAAGCATGCCCTCTGCGCTGATGCTATCACACCGCCCACAGCTGATAGTGCCTCTCCGCCGCACTCGTTCCCAATGTCCTTACGCTTTGCCCCCTAGCGTGGAAAGTCTGACCGGCGCATTGCTCCGTCTCGTGCACCCTGCAGCGAGATGTAGCGGCCGACTGCGGTCATCCAGCAGCTAGCAGACAAAGACAAATACACGGAGAGCGGGGGTGCAGCGACGATATATGAGGAGGCCTCCATTGGCGAGAGAGTGAAGGCAAGCCTCAGAAGTCCGCAAGCTTCCCTCAGGCCCTCCCTCGTTGCTTCTCCTTCTGTCGACTTCCCCCTTCGACCCGCCCAGTATACACTCGACAGGGAAGCGTCCCCAGAGACATACAGCAGCACACGATGCGCTTCTCACCCGTGTCCATCCTGTCCTTCGTCATCCTCGCGCTCGCCGGGGCCTCTGCGGTGGGCGCCGTACCGGCTCCGCGGCCCTGCGAGGCTGCCGTTGACCGTGAGTCTCCCTCATCCGGCTGAGTACCCACTGGGTGCCGCATGGGATTCGATCGTGCTCACGTTTGATTGCTCTGGCAGCGGCGAAGCGTAGCGAACATATCGAGAACTGTTGGCTCTGAACGTCGGTGCCCGTAGGGCTTCTCGCTGACCAACTCCGCATGTCAAGGTGAGACTTAGCGAGGCCGTTCTGGGGATGATAGTACTGATCATACGCATCTAGTGTTGGATGATCTTTGGAAGCCTCGCCGCGTTCTGCTGAAGCCCTGGCGTGTATGTTGTTGAGGTGGAGATGTACATGTGTATTCTGTGTATCAACGCGAGAGTGTGCCAGTGCAGGATTAGGATTAGGGGATGTAGATTATCAGAGGTATCCATAGGACCCCCTCAGCTTTCGTTGTAACGTCAGTCAGAACTTGAATCCGGCCTTGTCGGTTTCGTGCGATTTGCTCGAGCTCTACAACATCGGACCTGCAGCTGGTACTGCCCAATCATGGTAATGGCAAGTCCCACATGCTGTTCATCGTCGGATTATCGGGGGTCCGCGGGCATGACTCTCCGGACGCAGTTTCAAGCCCTCTGACCAATCTCGCAAGTAGCTTGCGCTCACGCTTGTCACACAATGACGTGCCAAGCGGGCAGCTTGGTGGCGGTCGTCCTAGGATCGCGCTCACGTCCGCGTGGCACCTGTTGTCAACGCAGCGGCACGCGATTGTGAGTACTCCTTAGCAGGGCAGAGGATTCTGCGAAGGGTCTGTCCTCAATGGGATATAGACATACCGAGACAGTGCATCACGAAGCTGCGAAGTTGAGAAGACGAGGAGAAATGCCTGCCTGTTCGCTGTCCAACTGTCCGTTTTCATGTGCAGACGAAGGCATAGTGCCCCTCTCGAGGCACCACGGCCTTCTTCAGAGCGGCATTCGTGCGGAGGTTTTGTGCCCAAAGACTCACCTGGCTGGCTGTCGCGGAGGCAGAGAAGACCTGAGGTATAAGAATAGTTCTGCGAGGCACTGTGGAAGTACCAGCCCTTCTCTTCCTGGCGATCTCACAAGGCCCACAAGAGCGCGAACCGTCCTCTATCAGGCCCGTCAGCAACGAATCATGCAACAACAGCGTCAGCGCAAACTTAATCCGACGCCATCCTTCTTCAAGGTGACTTTGGTCATCTTCGCGCTCGCCGGCCTTGCTATTTCGGTGGGTGCCGCACCAGCGCCGCCCCCTACTACGGACGCCTCGGACTGCGTGGTCCAACGTGCGTATCCATCAGCGTGCGAGGTACAGTATTACGGCTGAAGGCGTCCGCTCACCTTCTGTGGCAGAGAAACGAAGCGACCACGTCGAGTCGTGTTGGCTCTGAATGTAATCGAAGACTGATGAATGGTCTGCGAAGGTGGTGATTCTCCGTGTAGTGGCTGCGCAGAAGCCTGACTCGATTTTTCTCCTCAGGCTTGAAGGACGTATTGCTGTGACTCGCTGTACTGAATATTGAAGTTAGATTAGGGCAAGCTCGTAAATGTAGCATGGGTATGAGCGTTGGAAGCGTTGGAGTTCCATGAGCGAGAGAATCACCGGGCTGAAACGACGGAACGAGATCAAGATGAGTAGTTGTCAGTGGTTCGCGAGCGGTATGTGAGTGTCCGCGCTCGCGCCCGCGATTGCGGGCCATCTATGGATACGCCCCATTCGACAGGAGTATATCCAACAGAACGCAGCGTCTGGGTCCAGACCAAGCATGTTCCTCCTTGGAGCTACTTGGTCCGAGTCCTATCGCCAAAACTATAAAGTGGGTTAGGTTATATCAGGGAAAGGACACTTCCCGACCTCCCGGTCGCATTGTCCCCATACGTCCAGATCCTCTGAGCCTAAACACGACGATGCTTGTCCAGCTTCGGACCTTCGTTCTCGCGATCGTCCTCGCGTCGCTCAGCGTCAGCTTCGTAGCTGCTGCACCGACGCCCGGCAGCGAAGTTGACTGTGGCGACCCTCCTGAAAACGACGTCGGTGAGTAGGAGGTAGCGGTCCAGTGGAATGACATGCGCCTTGAAGCTGAACATGTTCCTTTGCAACATCGCCAGGGAGGCGAGAAGACCATGTCGAGAATTGCTGGCTTTGAAAGCCTATTTGCCATGTAGCCTGAGAGGTATGTATCAGTCCCCGAAGTGAGGAACGTGTAGAATAGCACTGATGCGAATATGACCATTTATGACCAGGCAGGTTCGCGGATTAATCATTGATGATATCACGTCTTCGTCGGTGCAGTCGTCGCTGTAAACTTCAACGACAGGACGATTATATACGTGTCTGTATCGGAACACTGTGGGTTTAGCAATCGTAGGCATGACGTAGGACTCAGGAGGGATAAGAACTATTCAGTAGCAACGGAATGCAGAGTGAATCTGTATAACCTTGATGAACGTTGGGTTCAGGCTGCAGCTGGCCATGGTTCGTATGTAGTCGTGTAGTCGCTGTGCGCCAAGGATATGATGCAAAAGAACATAAAAAAAATTAACGCTCCGATACGGGGAATCGAACCCCGAGCTACCGCGTGAAAGGCGGTAATGTTAGCCGTTACACCATATCGGATTGATATACAAACTTTGTTACGCATTGTTATACAAATCAAGATTAAAATGCAAGATACTCACAGACGAGTTCCCGGTCTCAAGCTCATCATCATCTCATCCTCCTCCACCACACCTCGACTCCTGCTCTACTATTTGGCCAGCTGGACCATTGAGACTAGCACGGGGTCACTTATTTGAAGAACAGGCGCAGCCTCCACAATGTACCAATGACCATCATCTTCTCACTTGGAGCTACCTACGAGTATGGCTGTCCTGATAGCCCTTCCGCTTTGCTTGGGTTTTTGGCATATCTCGCTCGAACGAACTGGTATCTTTTTGGGAGTTGCATGTGCTATCTATACCGCCTCCTCGGTATTACGCTGCTACAATGACATGAGTGCTGCTGTCTGCCAGTCTGTGTGCTTCTTGATGCCATCTGGTCCGGGGGCCTGGAGGCCTGATGAGAACATGCTTGGGCGTATGACTCACATAGCCTGAGGTTTGACCTCCTACATCCCCGTCTCCTGGTATCTTGCTCGAGCTCGTGAACGCCATGGCTCCTCCAAACCTTGTCTTTGAGCGTGTTGATCAGCCGACAGGTAAGTCCACACTCTGAACCACTTAGTATGTCACATCTTGACAACACGCCTCACAAATCTAGAGGCCTTGGCAGACGAAGCTACCAAGGTCTTCTCGGATCTCATGGTTGAAGGTAGTTGCACCTCGCGATTCTGCTGTCTGTATGTCCTCATCATTCTATTTCCTTTCAGATCCTGCGGCCATTGCACTCGTCGCGGGCGACATGAGCCTTCTCCCCTCGCTGGGTAGCTTGATGATCCGGGCTCTCCTGCTCTCCCCAGGTGTTGGAGAGATGTTCACTGCGAGGGACGAGAGTGGCGCACTTGTTGGATTCACGCTGTTCTCGTTGCCCGGGCAGCTCATACTCTCAACGTCCGTGACCTGTCTCTTTCTCTCGGGATCGCCAGATGCTGAGATGGCGCAGCCCGGAGCAGCAGAAGCACGGCATGTTTGAGTTCATGGGAAAGCTCTCGCCCGAAGGACAGAAATACTATCCCGAAGTGGTCAGTACTGACTGTCCACTACTTGCATCTGGCATCCTTTGTTCTTTGGCACTCTCTCATGGGTTATGACAGATGGCGAAAGAAGTCCCGAAGGCGAATGACGAAGCGTTCGGGATCCAAGAAGCTGAGCGCAATACCTATTGGTGCAACTTCGCGATGGTCCGCGCGGACTACCAGGGCAAAGGTGTTGCGAAGGCTCTCTTTGATCTTGCCACCAAAGAAGTATGTATCCATGTCACGTAGTAAGCAGCCTGATTGACCCCGATCCGTGCAGGCTGCAAAGACTGGCACGAAGATGGCGCTGACCACCACCAACATTCGCAACGTGAGTTCGCACACTCTGCTCGAACAGCCACTCGCCACAGCGGTCCTGCTTCGTACCACGCTCATGGGCACATCACACTGAAATGGGCTGCGTTTCTCAGGTCCCGATCTATGAGAAGCTCGGATTCAAGCTTTGTGGACATAAGGTGATGCCCTCGCCCTGGGTCGACTGGCCCCTCTGGTTCTTCGCGAAGGATACGCAGAAGGACACAGCATGATCTTCGACGACATCTATCCGGCTCGAAAGTTGATTGTCTGATTATTTGAATCCAAGTGCAAAACCACATATGTACATTCGACTGGCGCATATCGCACAATGCATGCAAGAGGGTTTGAGGACATGTCTCATCCAAGTTCAGAGCGTAAGGATGGGCAGTGCTACCAATTATCTATCTCAAGAGGTGGAGGCTGTTTCTTGGGGTCTGCAGTCGTGGACGCCTCCGTTGTTCTTCACGGCCGTCTTCGTTCATCGTGCGAGGATCAGATTACGATGGCCCGATGAGAAGCCCTCCGGGAGTCTTCGATGCTTGTCAAGGGCTCGAAGACTCGTATTCTCTACCTTTCGTTCACGCATACATCTAGTATGATCGCTGGGGACCATGGCTCCTTCCAACATTGTCTTTGAGCACATCGATCAACCAACCCGTAGGTCAAGCCTCACATCTCTCACACAGCTATTATATGCATCATGATAATGGTGAATGCGGCGATCCTAGAGGCCCTCGCGGATGAAGCCACCCAGCTCTTTGTGAGCCTTATGTCAGGAGGTAGAGTCTGCACATCGATATCTCAGCCATAGCATCGTTCCTGATGATTGACAACTTGTACTTCTTACCAGGTCCTGCGGCGGCCGCGCTCGTTGGAGGGGACTTGAGCCTCGTCCCGTCGCTGGCCAGCATGATCATCCGCGCTTTGCTGCTCGTGCCGGGCGTGGGGGATATGTTTACCGCCAGAGACTCTGAAGGTGCCCTTGTGGGGTTCACTCTGTTCTCGCTACCTGGACAGCTCGTGCTCTCAACGTTGGTACCAATCCTCATGCAGCGCCCGGATTCATATCCTGATACGACGTAGCCCCGAGCAGCAGAATGTGGGGCGCATGTCTGAGTTCATGGAGAGGCTTTCGCCGGACGGACGGAAGTACTACGCCGAAGTGGTCTGTATGACTCTTATTACCCGAAGCGCACTTCGAGCCAATGGGCTGTCTGACATCCATTTCCGAACACAGATGGCGAAGGGGATGCCGAAAGCGAACGACGAAGCGTTTGGCATCCAGGACGCCGAACGCAACACCTACTGGTGCCATTTTGCGATGGTCCATAAGGACTATCAAGGCAAAGGCATCGTGAAGGCCCTCTTCAACCTCGCCACCACAGAGGTGTGTCTCTTGACATCGTTCAATCCTCGTATGCAGTGCGCATGTGGTACGCGACAGCTCACGCATGATTCCAAGGCTGCGAAGAGGAACGCGAAGATAGCACTGACAACCACCAGCGCTCGCAACGTGAGTGCCACAGTGGTCTACTTCCTTCGCAGATACCCTTATCCTATCGTCAACTCAGGTCCCGATTTACGAGAAGCTCGGCTTCACACTCTACGGACATAAGGTGATGCCTTCGCCTTGGGCAGACTGGCAAGTCTGGTTCTTCGCGAAAGAGGTGCAGTTGGGAGAGGCGCAGTGACCCTCGGCCATTGCGGGCTGCCCTATCGTATTGTATCATGGGAATGTACACACGTACGACCAGTTCCTAGCCTTGGCTTAGACTTGGCACCAGCTGCAGGCGAACCGTGTAAAACGTCGCCCTTCGATGGCCGGCCGTGATACTAGCTAATCATCGCAGATCTACTAGAAGGTAGCGAATGCGAAATCTGATGTCTGGCAGGTGCGTGGATGTAGTCTGCGGTCAACTGCGAGCGATCTCTCACTTCGAGGCGATTCGGAGAATCAGAAGCAAGCAAGGTACGTACTGCAGCTTGCGGTATCAGTACTGTCCAGGCTGAGGTGCTGCCGCGTTGGTACCTCATCAACTCTGCTCGCAGCGTATACGTGTATTGATGCATACGCCACGAAGTTGCAATTTGATGTACCACAGCTATCGTGCCGACACTGAGCTCATCGGTTGTACATACGCAGAGAAAACTTGCGCGTAGGGGTCAAGGTCCGGTCAGCCCGTCAAAGCGCCTTGCTCATCAAGCAGACGGGCATCAATCAAAGAAGCAGCCTTGTGTAGACGCAGGTATCGCGGACGTATTATTGACGAGATCATGTCCCTCAAGGTCCGAGTCGCCGTACGCAAGAACAAAACTCACGAAGATCCGTGACTGCTCGACTGCGCCCGCTCACGTACATATCCGGCGAGTAGCCCAAGACGGCCGGCAGCATTCCCTTGTAATACCGACACATTTTCCGCCAAAAACATACGAAGAATGTGCCGACATCCATTGGCACGTCCATCTGTTACATGTCAGCCCTTGTCGAACTGCGAAGGCATGCCATATTCTAGCCTAGTGAGGAGAACACCTCTACGTCCGACTTCTCTCCGTTCCGACCTCGCAAAAGTTCCCAGGCTCCGGGATTTGATCCCTGGCGTGCATACGCCGCTGAGGCTGTTCGTGCTTACTGCAATGATGGCTGACCCTCTCGCGCCCGAGCCAGAAGCCTCAGAAGCAAGAAGACCTGCTCCGCGTCAAGGCACCGCGGCACCACATTTGCATCTACGTGTGCACATTGCACATGCGGCCGCAGGAAGCTTCTGCGCGACGCGCGCGATTGATCTCCAATCATCAGGGCAGCGCGGAGGTCGAGAGCTTCCTCGTCCCATCCAGCACCACACCGCCAGTGTGAACGGCGTCCCCAATCCAGCGGACATCACCTGGGACCCTATCATCAGAGCTCTGAGTATCCTGTGCTCGCAGGACTCCGCTGTTGTTGCATTCGGCCCCAGTCCTCTGGGCCGCTCTGCATTCAACCTAACAAATAGCCCACTTATACTGCTCCCACATTGACCGCGTGAGACGGGTCCTAGGAGGAGTCGCCATGGCGCGCCAAAACGCTGAATACGAGGAGCTCCTGCCAACCCGCGATTCGCTCGACTCAGACGAGCAGTCGCCTATCGCCGGTTAGTTGGCTGCTTCATCGCGATGTCTTTCTTCTGGATTGTACGGCTTCCTATACGCATACTGACACACTAGACTCCAGGGACCGACAACGAGAAACCATGGCGGCGCGAACATACCACACCCTCAAGCTCAGGCGGCGCACGAGCCGCAGCTGCATCCCCGTTTCTGCTATGGATCGGAGCGCTCGTCCTCGTCATCGCATGCACAGACCTCGTCGCCGTCCTCTACGTCAGCCACCTTTCCCGCACCGTGTTCCAGGACAAGGACTTTGCGTCGCATCTCGAGTACGCGAGCCCGTACATCGGCCTCAAGGAGCTCTACGAGTCCGGCGCGGTGAACAAGACTGAGGTCGACCCGATCACGGTGCGCCCTCGCGTCTCCGCGCAGGTGTTCGCGAACGAGCCCGACCGGCTCGCGCCAAGGGGAGAGCATGACTACTGGCACAAGCAGTACGGGAGGATGTCTCCAAACGAGCGGCATCTGCATGTCACTTCGGACGTACGTCTCCACCACCCTACGTGCCTGAATACGGCCCTGGTGTACTGAGTGAATGGTACGAGCAGATCCACAGCGTCGTCCAGTTCCGCGCGATCGACTTCGGGATGGAAGATTGCCACCTCGTCTTCACCCTCCCGCCTCCGGACGCGCCGCTCGAGGCAGGGGCATCGTTCGCGATGGACCCCACCTCGCGCTTTGACGTCTTCCGGCTCGACGCACAGAAGCCCATCGACGTCAAGACGCTTACGCACCGCACGCGGCCGCCCGTACTGGGGCGGGTCGCGCATGCAGTGGCACCCCGCATGGACGGCGGCGAGACGCTTATTCACCGGTTCCCGTGCGCGTGGAGCTCGCTGCATACGTTCGCGGTGGCGTGTGCGCAGGGGACGGACTGCATGCTGGACGTGTGGTCGAGCCAGAACACGACGTATGGTGAGCCCCGCGAGCTTCTCCGCTCTCGTCGCTGCTGGGAAAGCTTGACTGACAGGGGTTGCTGCTGGCAGGCGTCAACTTGGTCCAGCACCAGACTGTGTAAGACGGAGCATGTACGTTACCGGGGATCCGAAGGGAGGAGTGAGCCGGCAATGTGATATCAGTACTGAACAACGAGATGTCTCTGTTAGAGAGTATTACAGAAGAACATGGGGAGAATTACAACAGACGCGAAGTAAAGATAGCACATGCAAGTCGTGCGGGAGTCGTAGGAAGCCGTAAGCAAGAAGCGTATAGAAGAGAGAACCGGTTAACCATTCCCCAAATACCACGTAAGGTCGCTTGTGAGCCACTAGCAAAGCCACAACCAGGCCAATGAAGTAGAGACTCTCCACGAAGCCGCCTCAAACCATGTCATGAGCCGAGCCAATCGACTTGTGGTCCATGGTGGAGGTGCCCTCGGACTGGGCGGCCGTCTCGATGGCAGTAGTGGCGGCAGCGGAGCGCGACGTGCCGAGGTTCTCAAACTCGAGCGCCGAGACGGACTGTGCCGTCTGGTCCTTCGTCCACCCTTGCCCGGTGACCACGCGCAGCACGATAAGCTGCGGCGAAACGCACTAGAAAGGGAATATCAGCTCCAGCCTGGTCTCCTCCCCTCCGCGCGACCGCGCGCAGGCTTATGAGAGAGTCGTGACGAGGGAAACTCACCGTGAACATGCCGTAGAGCGCACCGAAGAGGATGGAGATGTCGCTCTCGATGCCGTACGCGACGAGGAACGCAAAGCCAGCCATACTGTACGGGAGCGCGGACTCGATGACGATCGAGAGCGTGCCGGTGTAGCGCACGACGCCTTTACCGCGGCCTTGCGTGTTGCGCGCGGCCTCGAGAGCGCGCCCGAGGTACATGAGCCGGCCGCAGATCACACCCGTCGCGATAATGTTGAGCGAGATGGTCGTGGTGTAGTACGCGACCCCAAGCTGCGCCGCGGTCCCGACGAAGAAGTCTGCGTTGGGCTTCCCGGACGCGTACAGCTCGATGATGCCAAGTCCTACAGCATCCGCGTTGCGTCAGGGACGGCGGGGAAAGAGAGGTGGGAAGAGGTGAGGTGAGCCAGCTGATGCGGGGACCGCGAGTAGACAGTCGGCGTGACTTACCGATAGTAGCCACGTATAGGAAGCACGGGAACATGATCACATAATAGCTCGTCCAGACGACGTACATCCGGTAAATCTGCCACCAATGTGTGATCAATGTTTTTGCCTCGCGGGTACGAACACTTGGGAACGCGAACGTACAAGCAACGCATCGCTGAACAGATTGAGGATGACAGACGCCGTCGTGCCCATCGTCTGATACCAGATGTCCGCGTTGTCAATGAGGAACTGGATAGGGCCACCCGGGGTGTCCTGGTGCACTATCCACATCTCCTCCCCGAAGACGGCTTCGGTGGACATGTAGATCGTGATGAGGAACAGCAGCGCAGTGCTGAACCACATGTAGAACTTGTCCGTCCGGGTCCACTTCTTCCGGTTCTTGACCAGCGCGTTCATGGTCATCCCGTAGAGAACCAGCTCCACGCCTGCCAAACAAGAGTCATGAGCATGCGGACACCTGTGCCATGAGAAGCAGAAAGAGTGTCGAATGCATGATGCGTACCATACAGGATCGCATTGAAGTTGATGGCGAGGTAGTAGGAATTCTGGAAGAGGGACGACATGGCTCTGTGCAGGTGCTGTCCGCGTCGGACTTGGACTATTGCTCACGACCGATGGAAAGGTACGGCAGCGCACGACAAGGAAGCCTTTTGAGCAGCGACGGCGCGGTGCGGGGGGCCTATATACAAAGAAGTGCGCTGATCAGCGTCCGTATAGATTGACAGGGTTAGCGACGCGGGGTGTGCCTGGCGAGCGTGTCTGCTGCGTTGGACTGAGTGTCCCGGGAGGGATTGATGGGATGATCCCCAGAGCCAGCGAGACGGCCACTCTCGGTGCGCGTACCTCACTCAGACTAATGAAAGATACGTTGCAGTATCTCAGGCGACAGTGAGCGCTGTTACTACGCACTCTGTCACGGGCGACATAAGACATGAGTACTGTATAGTTGTCGCAAGAGACGGATGTCATACCGACTTTGACTTGAAGCGCTTAGGCGTCTGTGGGCGGTCGCCGTAAGAGCGATGCCTGGGAGGAGTGGATGGTCGCGCACGGCGGTTGCCCCGACTCTTCAAGCTCCCGACACTAAGCTCAAGGTTCAGCGAAGCCAGCGTGCTTGAATGCCCTAGAACCGCGGGGATTCCGTCACTGTTCTGTTGAATTTGCCGCGAGATAATCAACAGAACGGGGTCACGGGAAGTCCTGGCTTGAGAAAGAAACAACGGCTTCTATCGAGGCCATCTGCGAGGCACCGGCATCACTGGCAGCATGGAGAACGCATGGGATCAGGAGGACAAGACGGTCAATGCTGGACAGCGGTGAGAACGGGGAGGAGTTCGAAGTTGAACTTGTTCTGACAAGGTGCCCAATTTCCTTTTCAGGCGCGGCCCTGGTTTTGATGGGAACAAATCTGAGATATCGCACAACTCGGAAATACTCGTTCTATTGAATGCGGACTCGAGCCGTCCTCTTCCACGAACGTCGACCATCGGAACCTCGCCGGCGGAGACTGCCAGAGCCAGCGGCTGCGGCGCCCAGCAGTTCCGCAAGATCATCATCAAGATGCGCTCGCAGAATCTGGCCCGTCCGTGGGTATCGCGAATGCATAAGCATGCCAACATGAGAACATGTACGCACAACGGCTCGACGTAATAGCAGCTGACCTCGCTGCTGCCATCGAGCAACTCAAGTACGATGGCGATATCCCGCCCACTCGCCCTATGCGTCCTTGTCGCTCTGGGAGTGGTCAACGTCCTCGTCGACTACTCTTTCATCCAAGACTTCGCAAAGGCTTTCGCGCGTCGCCCGCCTCCTCTATCGCATTACAGTAAGTTAAGAATGAACCTGAACTTGCCCAATGTGCGATCATGCTCATGCCTTTGAATCTCTGCTTAGCATGGATCGAGGATGACGTCCCCGAGCGGCTATCGCTTGTCAATGCTCGCCCCAAAGTCCTCATGCCTCTCGAGGAGAGCGTCCGCTTCGGCATACACGAGCCTCCCTCAGACGCTGAATGGCTTTGGCAGTCGACGCCCGACGACGGCGGGAACGTCCACCTCGGACCCAACCACCGCTTCTTCGTGATCGCACTCACGCACCAGCAACACTGCCTCCGCGCCCTCCGACTCGCGCTCGACGCCGAGGACGTTCCCGCCGGGCCAGCGCTGCACCACGCGGAGCACTGCCTGAGCTTCATGCGCGAACACACGCTCTGCGCGGCGGACATCACGCTCGAACCTGGAGACGTGTTTGCGAGGAACTTCACTGCAGAGAGGGTCACGGGCGAGATGGAATGCATGGACGTGGAAGCGTTTTACGCCACTATGGGGAAGCAGTGGCACGAGTGGCTCGGGTTTAAGGAGCAACATCCGATGGCGTAGTTTGTAATGCTAGTGCTAGCAGGTACCTGACAGCTCAGTGGTCGCAGCTGTACAATCTAATTGATATGTTCGCGGTATCCATCTGCGGCGGTCTCGTCGAGGGTCATTGTTCGGACCTGGTCGGTGTTGGAGGTGATCCTATAGTGAGGTACACGGCGTACCGAGGAACAAATTCCCCGGGATGCTGGCACAACATTGGTTGGTATACAGCAGATGCACGAGTGGATGGTGAGATGCTAAAGTTGCATAGATTGTAAGGAACGACAAAGTTGGAAGTACTACAACGCTAACCGCCGCAGCGGCTTACAGCGAGACAAACAGGAATGACAAACATGGCTCCGACTCGAGCCAAAGGTAGCGATAGTCAAACAACAGAGAACTCGTTCTACAAATCCCAAACACTGTCCGAAGAGCCCCCTTCTTTAATTTATAGCAATAAAATCAACGCGATGCCCTGCAGATCCAAGGGCACTGCAGCAGAGACGTGGCTGCACTACACCTTCGTGTCCATGACCACGAAATCGGGCGAGGACGTGGTGCCATCCGACTTCGTGAAGCTCCGGAGGTTGATCGCGGTGCCCTCGGTGCCGTACGTGAAGCGTGTCGTCGACGCACCCGCGGACGATGGGTTGTGGAACCGCGCGCCCGAGCCAGTGCTCACCGCGGCCTCGCGTGTCCATCCGCGGCCCATGAGCACACGGAGGATGATCATCTGCGGCGACACGCACTGCNAAAAAATATACGGTCAACATCCCATTGATAGTGAATGGTGAAAGTGAGGATACGCACGGTGAACATGACATAGACAGAGAGGAAGAAGATCGAGAGCGGAGAGTTGATGCCGAGCGTGACGACGTAGGCGATCCCGAAGCACGTATACGGCAGCATGGACTCAATGATGAGCGACGCTGCACCGGTGTATGTCTTGGACACCTCGCGTCCGAGTGTGGCCTCCATCCGACGCGCAACGAAGAGGATGCGCGTGCAGATGAGCATCGAGCAGGTGAAGTTGAGGCCGATGACGACGGACGAGTACGAGAGCGCGATCTGCGCCGCCTTGCCCATGAAGAAGTCCGAGTTAGGCACGCCAGAGGTGTAACATGTCAGAATACCGAGGGCTATCGGATGGGCAAATGATAGTCAGTATTGTTCAGAGCGAGTAATGGCGGCGGGAGGTACATACCTGCCGAGGCGAGGTAGCAGATTGAAGGGAAGATGACGACGCGCCAGTCGCTCCAGACGACGTAGGTGCGATAAATCTGAAAGGTGGCCCCGCCGTTAATTCCTTGACCTCTTCAGGATAAGAGCACGGTGAGCTTAGCACTCACCAAAAGCCCATCGCTCATCAGGTTGAGCACGACCGACGCGGCGCTGCCGAGCGTCTGGTACCATACCGCCGCGTTATCCGCGAGGTACTGTCCGTTCCCGCCGGGATAGTCGGCGTTCACGATCCACATCTCCTGGCCGAATACAGCTTGAACGGCGACGTAGATAGTGATCATGACGAGTAGTCCCGTGCTGAAGAACAGGAACAGCTTGTCGCTCCGCTTCCCGCCGCTTCCCCGCTCGCGGCCGTTCAGGATCAACCAGACGCTCGCGAAGTACAGCACGAGCTCAACACCTGAAGGAATAGGGGGCAGTCATCAGTAAGCAGTTCTACAATCGACAAGCAGCACAGATATTGCATCGGGCTGACGTACCATAGAGAATGGCGTTGAAGTTGTTCCCGACATAGTACGCGTTTTGGAAGATGGCGTTGGGGTCAGACATGCTGGGCGTAGTACCTTTGTGCCGGTCTCCGTTAGAACCTAGTCTCCTGGATGTTAGAGAGAAGGAAGGGCAAGAGAAGCCCTGGAGAAGCAGAACGCGCNGGGGGGATTTACGCCTCGGAGGGCTTGAACAGCTTCTTGCGTGATGGAACGAAGGCGCATGCTTTATGGAGTGAGGACGGTGGCATCGCAATCCCGATGGAGGACCTCTACTTGGATCTCACGCTCAATTCCTGGGCACGGTATCTTGCTTGATAGCACATGCCCCTGGTAGGGATTGAGAAGCACTGGTGCCAGGAGAAGCTGAGCTTCTTACGCACAGACCCGCTCCGATTGCCGTCCGAAGGAGAGGCGCCGAACGGATTACTGGCAGGAACTGACACTGGCAAAGCTTGGGATGACCAACGGTCGGCGTGGAGGCGGAGCTCTGATGTTCTGTTCGCTGCCGCCCCCCGAGATCACTGTCCTGGGCAGGCATGCAAAGTTGGCAGAGATTGATGAGAAGCGCGGGAAAGACTCACACGGCTCGGAGTTTCTTGCACATGATACCCCTCTCACGATACGAGTCCGTAGTAGCTTAGCCACACTTGCGCCGTTCAGCGGACGAGCAAAGGCTATCAACCCCGAAGATAGCCTAAGGTGCAGCAAGAACCGCCAGTACTGGCGCGAGGTCCAAGGACATCCCAGGAGTCCACTCTCCTTCAGGCTAAACAAAACGTTCAGTATGCCGTATGTGCCCATGCGCCACGAAGTGGCAAGGTACAAATCCGGGAGCCGCAAGTCCAATCTCGGCGAATCCTGTATGTCTAATTGCGCGCAAGTGCATCAGAGATCCCGACATCTCTGTGCAAATCAAGCTCTCACGGCGCATCAAGCCCGCATCCTGATGCAAGCTAAGCACTTCAGTCTAGACATGGACGTCCGGTAAGCGAAAGGAGGCACCATCGTGAGCAAGGTACTGTTCCTACACATTCGAGGAGATATCGCACTCACTCACGTATGGGCTGACGAGAGAAGCATACCGCAGATCGCAAACTTGGAGGCCAGGATGCCGTTATGGTGAAAATCTTTCCTAAACCACGACCCCGCACTTGGTACCGGACCTGAATTAGGGGCAGAGACAACTACATCGTCCGTCGACCTGGACGTTTGATCTGTCCAGACCATGGCCCCCGAAAATGATGGTAATCGTGCAAGTTGCTCCGCCGGGAAAGGCGGGTCAAAGACAGACTCTGTATTGCCTTTCTTGTCGAGACATCTCTCATCGTTGATAACAGCAACAGGGTCGCTGTCAACTGCACCTCGTAATGACGGGAATATGTCGTTGCATGGCACCGCGGAGACAGAACTCTATGGAAACCGGTCAACGTTCTCCCTCCAAGGGCATCGCGGACACAGCACGTACTCATGCTGCCTAGATACTACGATAACCGAGCTGTAGTCGTTACGGAACACCGCATTGAGCATAGTCGTTGGCATGAACTTCAAGGTACATGAATCGGCTGCTACAACAAGAATACAGGAGTAGAAAGGAGTGAATATCACAGGCTGGACATATGTCAGGCCTGCGCGCAAGGAATGAACAGAATGATGTGTACTCACCTCTGGATCCCAACTGGTCTCTACATGACAGACAAGCTCGAATTTCCCTTCCCTTCTAGCAGCGCCGTGTACTCCCTCTGGTTCTCGGCCACCTTCTCATACACAGCCCGCCAGTCCTTGCACCGTCTAATGGGGTGCGGGTGCACCGCGTTGACCTTGTGCGGGTATTGGTACGCATCGAGCTGCAGGTCGCCTCGGCAAAAGAGAGTCTGACGGAGGTAGTTCATGCAATGCCGCGTCGGCTCTTCTGTCCGCGCATGTTTTGGCTGCGCGAGCTGCGCGCGCACGACGTCGAGGCAGCGTAGCTGGTGCATCATTGACACCGTGTACGGCTCGTGGTCCTCGCCAAGATGTATGACGCCGCCCCCAGGGAAGAGAGGCGCCCATTGCTGTGCAGAGTCGAGCTTGTAGCGCGTCCAGCTATCGACCTCGAGTAGGACCTCCTTCCTGTCGACGTGCCAGAGTTCTGCAACATAGTGACCGGGCGAGGTCAGAACTGCTATGCAGATCCAGACGTTGTGCACAAGGAGTCGGACGTGTGAGAGAAAGGCTCACCATTCTCGTGCTCCTTCTCGTGTCGCTCTGCGCGAGCGATGGCTAGCCGAGCGGTGAGTTTGACCGCGGCGTTCACGGCTAGGAGGAGGATGGCGATTGTGATGAAGGCGTTCTCTACTGCACGTTTCGATACCATGGCGAGCAGTGTGGAACGGGGCGACTAGAGGGAGGGGCTAGCACTGACAGGTTAGAACGGGCGGTAATCTTGTTAGCAAATGGAATCCGACTTACCGCTCTGTAGTGATGCCGCCGGCCTGTTCGTGTCGCTAACATCTTGACATCCATACCTCGTGCCATGTCCATGTGCTATATGGTGCCTAGGAATACGCTTCGATCCGTCGTCGAAAGCTCAGCATATCGGCGCTCGATCCCGATACCGGTATAAGTTCTTACAAGTCCCGGCGGTGACCGCAGCCTCGGCCACCCAAAGTCCCACCACGCGCGCGACAGAAAAGATCAGAAATAACGTTTCTCTCTGATTGTGCTGTAAGCCGCGGGCTGTCCGGACATGCGAATTTGCGCCCGCAGCCACTATGTTAGGCTGTATAGAACGGAAGAAACCCATTTCCCAAAGCCAGAGCTTGCAGTGATATCTCGCAGGCGCCGGGAAGACGGTCTCGGGCATCGTGGGGACGATGTGCATGGTCTGTTCCGTCGGCTGCATGGAAGCAGGTTCTGCGTGTTTATGAGATGGCGTAGTTCACGGCTTCATAGTTTTTGCGTCGCTGGGTTTGGAGACTGCGAAGGATAGAAAACATAAGGCATAAATGGCACAATTGAGATGACAAGATTGGGACTCACCAGTGCATGTGTGGAGGCCGGAGCAGTAGAAACACGGTGCTCCGTTGATGTGTATGATATCTCAGTGTGCAAAATGCAAGTAGCGAGCGCCCTTGAGCATGAAGGGGGTCGCATGCTATCGACCGGGGTAAAATAGTCTGCTTAAAGAGTACCCTGATGTTCCCCACCAACAACGAGTGCCGCAAGCTAATGAACGCCAGCTCACAGTTGTAACGTGCACAACTAGGTCATTCGGCTTAGTGATAACAGGGTATAGCGAAGAAACCGGCCAACTGTAGGCCAAATGATCACGGCCCACAGCAACAAGCTGAACGTCCGAATGCCATCGCAGCCACCGTTACTCTCTGCGCTCATAACAAGGCTAAAGAAAGGGCTGCAAGAACGACAGTCGCTGCAGTGGAAACATACACAGTCGCCGATCCGAACATTGTCTCCCTGCCGAGAGAGCCATTTGAGCTGCCCTTCTTTGCGTTGCCGCTATCCGAGCCGCTTGAGTTCGTTCCTGGGCCCGAGGGGAACCCAGTCGCAGTGGTGAGCACCGTGCTCGAGCCAGAGAGCGTTGGGGTGAGCACGGTCTCGTTGACGGTGAAGACCTTGATGGACGCGATTTCAAAGTATGCGTCTGCATAGTTTGAGCCGTTGGTGTTGATTACGTTCTGCAGGTACTGTCGGACAGAAGAGAATGCATTATAATGTGACCGCCTCATCACTGCCATAGAAAGCCGACGTACGCAAGTATCGTATGTGCCGTTACCCAGAGGTCCGCCGCACATGGATTGGTAAAGGGATGGAATACCAGCCCTGGCAGTAAGGATGATCGAGTTATGAACGGCGTCAACAATGATGAGAGGTTGCCTACCAATCGCCACACAATGTGATGTCGATGACCAACTGCTGGGGAGCGAAGTATTTGGTGATATTGCAAGACGCCGACGGCCATGCAGCGGAAGGAGTACCCCATGACGAGGTGTCAATGCTGTCTTGTGCATTCGTTACACTGTCCGGTACGTCCTTGCGCTAGTTCCAAATGTAAGTCCAATGATGAGAGAAACGGAGTCCAACGCAATAACGTACGGTCCAGAACCAGATACTAGCGTGATAGACAAGAAACGAAGGTCAGCCCACCTTGCCAGGATTCTCGAAATATAACGCGTGGTACTTACTAGACCCCGCTGACATCGAATTGGGTCGCCCAAACACCTCCACCGGCGGAGACGAAGTCCGCGCCGAAGCTTTTCGGCTGTGTCTCTGCTACACCGCACCCTGTAGCCGAATCGGCACCAGCAGAGCAATCCGTGCCGATCGTCTGTCCAAGCTGCTTCACACTCGAAGGTTGGTTGCACCCCGACAACGTGTGCAATGACATCTGGTTGTGTCCCAGGAGGTTCACGCTCTCGACGATGTCGATTTCTCCGTCCAATGGCCAGTTGGGGCCCTTCGTCCAGAATCCCGGCCATACCTAAACGCAACGATCATACCTTCCCGTGAGTAGAGGCACTAGGAATCGCGGGAGATGATACATACGGAGCAGCCGAAGGGGACGTGGGTCGCGTCGAAAACGATGACTGAGCCAATAGGGAAGAAGTCGTTCGATTGGATGCGAACCTGCAGGCGATCATTGACCGGTGAGACTGTGGTCCAACTAACCCCACACAAACATACCGAGTTTCGCTTGTTCTCCCAAATGACGGTTGTGAAGTCATCGACCCTGATGACAGCATGTCCCGCGTCATTGATGTAGGTGAGGTTTTGGGACATCGCATCGGCCTCAGTCAAGTAGTTGACATGGCCTATGGTAGCTTATTAGACGGCTGATGTATTGTAAAATCAACGACAAGAAACATACCATGGGTCGTGCGGTCGTAAGTCCCATTGCCGAAGTCCCAATCGGAGAAAAACGAGGAGCCAGAGTATTCCTTGACGAAGCTATACACGGCAAAGACAGGCGCAACGCCAAGAATGAGCGGGTATGCCAAGAGTGTAGTGAGACGCATCGTGAGAGGGATCTACAAGGGGACTCCTTGCGCCGATCTTTGCCATTTTAATGTTTCCGGCGTGCCGTGAACCACACGCAGTCGCATGCGCTCCGGGACCGATCGCTCACAGAAGGGCAGTAAGCGCACATATCACGGATGCTATAGTCTTTGAATGACTCCACTCCGCGGTTGGACGTCAGGACGACGTTACTTGCAGCTTCCTCTCGAGTTTGAGGACATGGAAATCGTGGTGTAGGCACGCAGAGTGATATTAACTGTAGGTTAGCAGCAGCTTCGTATGCATCCTTCATAGGGCACCGTCGCGGCCTTGAGACAGGGCTAGGGTTAGCTGGCGGTCGAGTGTCGCGTTGAAGCAGCGTGGACGTCTAGAATCAGGGCTAAGAGCGGCAATCCATATGTCCGCGGTGTTCGCTGTCACAAGTCGACAAATACTGTCTGGGCCTAGGACCTGTGCTAGAGCGTCAGCGGTCAGTGTGATTCTGCAATTGGTCGCGGCGCATCAGCGAGGTAGACAGGGTATGGATGATCAAAACATACGATCACTACGGAAGGTTCACAACGCGGAAAAAATTCCCTGTCACATCGAGAACAATACCTCCTGACCGCAGTGTTGTAGACTCGAGGACCACTGTAGTAGATGAACTAATGGATTTGAGTCAGCTTTCCCGGGACGATGAGGGGCGTGCTTACTGGTGACAAGTGACTCTCTTCAGCCAATACACAAGATTCGTCTAACTGTCTTCAGCCAGAGATATCGTGGACAACATACGTGTTTTCTGGCATACTTGGAGCGTCAACAGCTTTCGTCGCATAACTGGAGCTAGCCGGAGCTCGTCCCGAAGTTTGCGACCAATCAGACACGATAACCTGTCTATGATCGCTTAGCGTGGCTTCGTACATTTTGGACGAGTCCTCCAGTGTCCACGTACTAGATACTCTTGCGGCTGCATGGAATCAACACTTCAATTCGTCAATGTAGGCCGGTACATCAACTCTTGCTGGACGGACTCGCATCTTCAGAACAGTATAAAGAGCATGTAGGATACAACCAATACAAATGCAGAGTACAGTACAAGCGCCGAGGGTCTATTGCGATTGCTCCGCATACACCTGTAACCCGCATGTCAGATTCTGACAAAAATATCGTAGTAGACGACTTCTGTACCTTGATTGTCTTATCCGCGCCACCGGTGATCAACCGAGTGCCGGTGACATCGAACGTCGAGCAGAACACGCCCGCCTCCGCCTCCAGGGAACCCGGCTGGGGTATATCGTCCATATTCTGGAACGCTGTTCCGGTGTTGTAGTCCCAGAATGTAAGGGTGCCGTTGTCGCCTGCGTCCGTATGTCAGTATCAACTCATGCCCACAGGAAGAGACGGCTTACCGCCAGAGAAGAAGACGCCTTCCGAATTGACGGAGAGTGTGTTGATGATCGCATTATGTCCACTGAAGTTGAATACGAACGTGCCCTCAGGACACTTCCACTTCTTGATGTTGTTCCCACCTGCAGACGCAGATGCAAACGAGTACTCCGTGGGGTGGATCGCGAGCGCGCGGACGGACTTCTTGTGGTGAGTGAGTGTCACCATCGTCTTGCCCGCCGCAAGATCCCAGAGCCGAACGGTCGAGTCCATACTGCCAGTGATGACTTGTGGATCGGACTCCTGGCATTTCACATCCGCGACAGTAGCTGTGTGCCCGGCAAGTACGTGGATCTGCGCCTTCGTACGCATGTCCCACACTCGCGCGGAAGCGTCACGACCGGAGGTCACGAGGACGTCCAGTGTAGGGTGCAAGCTGAGAGCATACACTCCAGACAGATGGCCGTGATAATGGCGAATAACTTTGTTGGCTTCCAGATCCCAACATTTGACCATCTAGAATTCCGCACGTAAGTGAGAAGCCTCCAAAATGGTTCACACTGCTATTTACCTTGTCCTCTCCACATGAAAAGAGGTATGGGTGCCGCGGCGAGACCGCCAAGCCACGCACGGTCGAGATGTGACCCGTTAATGACAGCTTGAGCCCGCCCGAGGCTAGGTCCCAGATCTTGATGACACGGTCTCCCGCACCCGTAGCAAACCACTTGTTTCCTGGTTCTACCGCAACACTCCGCACCCAACCCAAGTGCCCAGAAATGACACGAACGAGTTTCCATGGTGGGTGGTAAGTAGGCTTGATGGTTCGTGTCGTTTTATGGAGTTGGAGGGCGGTGCGGAGGTTGCTGGAAGACGTGAACGTAGAGGGTTGAGCGACAGGAGTATTGTCTATTTGCGCGATCATGCGACTTGTGTCCGAGCTCGCTATTTGAAGAGTGAGTATCAGGAGGTTTGCAAACTAACAGATGATACACACGTCCAGCGGTAATAGCCTTGCGTTGTTCTTTTGGTCGCGCTGGTCCTACGGGACCTTGTTGGGCAAGTAGAGGCGCAGGTAGCTCCTTCACGTCCTTGTATTCATCGTTCATTTTTACCGAGAGTCGTATCCGCGCACTGTAAAAGTTGAGGTCGCATGCCGCGCACTGATACGGGGGATGCATACCTCTTCTCTTCATCTTTGTAACTCTCGTCCAAGCCAGCAGCAAAGATGTCTCTTGTGCGCTTCCCGCATTGTTGGAGCAGGGGATTCAATGGTGGTAGTGACGAAGTCATCTCAGGCTATAGTCTAGTATCACAGCCAGGGGTAATGATGGACAAGCACAAAGGTGTTGGCAGACGAGAAGCAGTCCTCGCTGTCGAGCAAGACGATGGTGGCGGCAGCGAACTCGACGCGCGCGGAGACTGGCGCGCTGTTTGTCCACCTTTGGACGACTTTGCTTAGTCAGCAGAGCGGGTGTCGTGTGCTTAGCGAGGGCGCCTATTTACACTCGCAGGAGCAGCGCTGCTGTAGGCTGCTGCTCTTTGCGCTGAACCGCATGCAACGAATTGGAGGACGCCGCCGCCACTTCCATTGTCCTCGCTGTTGACCTCGAAATTGTCTACGAGAAGCGTGTACTAGCGTAGCTGCGAACAGAGGGTAGTCGCGAACCATGTCCGCAGAACTTAAGCCGCTCGTAAAGTCGCTGAATAGCGCGTCGACAGACGAGGTCTGTAGCGATTTCCCTATGGCCTCCCCGTTCAGTCCGTTTCAAAGTGCGTACTGACGTTTTGTGACGCACAGGAGATCATCACGATCCTAAACACGCTCAAGCAACAACCCAAGATTACTGAGGCCATCCTCAGAGTACGTCTCTTCTCCGAACTCCAACATAGGCTGCTAATGACGCGGTTGCACGCAGGAAAGCAAAGCTGGTTTGGCCGTGGGGAAGTTGAGACAGCATGCATCCAAACCAGTAGCAGATCTCGCCAAGGAGATTGTAAGGAAGTGGAAGACGGAAGTCGAGCGAGAAAAGCATGCGTCGGGAGGTGGCGTAAAGGCAGCAGCGAATGGAAAGCCACCAGGTGCGCCAGTACTGCACTCTCATGGCATCGTAGACGTCTTACAGTTTCTGCCAGCAGCTAAGAAGTCAGTCAGCGCACCAAGTGCTTCTTCCGCTGCCGCCACACCGACCACCCCCGTAACACCCACTGTATCCGCGAGCGGTTCAGGTTCAAAGATGAACGAGACTCGGTCAGCGAAGAGCGACGGGATTAAGATCGAGTACACAGGCGACAAGACACGCGACAAGTGTGCGGAACTCATTTACGATGCCCTCGTCTTTGATTCTGGCGCACGTACGTCCTGTTTGAATTCCATCTATCAAGCTGGTCTGACCGAAGGAACGTGCGCGCCAGCGAGCGACCTTATCTTGCAGAGGGCGAAAGAGATTGAGAAGACGGTGTTGAACGATAACGGTGGCACGTCTGCTGCGTACAAGGCCAAGATCCGCTCGCTCTACGTCAACCTCAAGGACAAAAATAACCCCACTCTCCGCGAGAGCGTTGTTTCTGGCGACCTCGCAGTCGCTAGATTCTGCAGAATGAGTAGCCAAGTAAGCCGCACGCTTCCTAGCCTGTTCTCTTAGACGAGTATTCACCAAACGTCCAGGAAATGGCTTCGGAAGAGCGCAAGGCTGCAGACGCCAAGATCGCTCAGGAGAACCTGTTCAAGACGCTCGGTGCAGAAGAAGTGCAGGCAGAGACAGACGCATTCCAGTGCGGTCGTTGCAAGCAGGTGTGTGCATTCTTCCACGACACCCCTTAGGCTGTGTCGCTCAAAGGGCTGTTCAGCGCAAATGCCGATACCGTCAAGCACAAACGCGGAGTGCCGATGAACCGATGACCGTATGTATTCCCCTCTGTATTCCTCCAGAGAGCGTACTTATCTGTTTCTGGGTTTACAGACCTTTGTAACGTGTGTAAATTGCTACGTATCTCGGTCTATATGCATACTGACGCTACCTCCTCTCTCCGCAGCTGTACCGTATGTAATAATAGGTTCGTGCTCCACATGCTTCACATGCGTTGTGTCTTCCTTACGCCTTCGCGCATTCCTTTCACAGATGGAAGTTCTCGTAGAGTAGCCAGACGCCCTAATCCCACGCCTCATGCAATCCCTTCCACCCTTCTCGCCATACGTTCTCAGCACGTTGTCGCTTTACTTCCTGCCGTTTTTCGTATGTACTTATTGCCTTCCTTCGTCCGCTCGAACGTATTTGCTGTACTACTCAGATTAACATTCGTTCTCAGTCGCCCTCGTATGCGATGTCTTGGCGGATCCGAGCGTGAGTTTGATCGCGCGCTGCCGTTCAATAGGGCTCAGTCGAGCCAGATGCATTTGTGGCTCCCATCTTCATTGTGTCTTGTTTGCCCGGATACTGGTTATCCTCTCTGTCAAACCTCCTGCATTCATTAGCTGTCTCTTTGCTTCTAATTCCAGGTACCGCAGTGTTGATTGGTGGTGCGTATATTCATGTACACCAGATTGCCCTCCGAACCCTTCTCTTCTCTCCTCCTAAGCTATCTAAAGTCGTAGTGAGTGTTGCGCTTCGCGCCATAAGGACTGGCGCGCTCACGAGTGGAACGTCAACCCAACCACTCGAGACCATTTGGGTATGGTTCCACCGCCGCGTCGCCTGCAAATGATACTCGTGAGATCCACATTTCAAGCTTCTCCAAGGTCAGCCGAGTCGAGCCAGTGAGCAACTCACTGGCCTGCGGTGCTCTCGCAACGATGGCGGGATGTGCATTCACTGCCAATGCGGAGGAGCTAAGGAGGATGCCAAAGAGGGCCTTCGCGATTGTATCTGTCGACAGGAAACGCATGTTGGCTGGCTCTATGCGCGTTTCGGACTTGTGTGCGGGAGGGAAGTGGTATGGTGCACGAGCTTGGGCTGTCCCGAGTTGTCTGTGAATGGGCGGGTTATATAGGCAGTAGAAAATCGTTGCTACTGCAAGTAGCACATGCCGATGCAAACAATCGGTTGATCATCGTCTCAGAAGCGATGGCAGCATCTCGCGCACCGGTTGACGATCTGTTGGTGGCCCTATTGGACGATGAAATATCACGTCGAAGTGGACTTAGAGGAAACAGGTAGACGATGACTCCTCCTGCTCTTGACGAGCACAGTCTACTTGGACATTTGATGTAGATGGTCGATGGAGAATGACAATGTGTCCAGCAGGTCCATGGAATAAAGTACGTTCGTCTACGCCAAAGACTTGACTGCGATCCACGCATGAGCGATGACGGTAGAGATCACCATAGCGGGATCAGCATTCAGAAGTGGGCTAGCTTTGAGGTTGGCTGGATGCGGATGCATATACTCGTGTACGTGGCGGCGCTGTACCCTTCTCGAGGTTGACCTGCTCATCGACGCAAGATAACCTCGTCGGAACGACACAATAGCAGTAAACCAGTGGAGATGCATGAGATCCAAGTATGGTACATGAGAAGTCTATGTGTGCGCCCAAGGTATCACCAATGTCCCATCATCACTTGGTCTTGTCATTCCATCTGTCAACACATGATATTTAGCAAACCGCTGCATAGAAGCCGTACAGCAGCCAGGTCGAACAAGATACCCACATATCCATGAACAACTTCCAAAGGATGGAGAACATGAGGCCCTGTAGCCCATTCGCCAGAATCCTCGTCTTCAGCCCGCGCCCGAACAGCCCCTTGATGCCGTCTGTTGCGATGACGGCCTGCGCCGCGGCGAAGTACCCGATGCGCGTCTCGTTCACCTGCCGGTACGTCTTCACGACGCGCAGCGAGTTGGACACCGTATCGGAGACGACGGAGGCGCAGAATCCGATGAATGCCTGCCGCGCGAGCTTCTCAGCCGTGTTCGTCCATGGGGGCAAGACCTCGTCGAGGAAGTTGTACGTCCCGAACCAGGGATAATGCCCGACGAACGTCGCTGCTGCGGTGGCGAAAGCGCCGTACCAGAGCGTGCCGATGCCGTAGCGTTTAATCTGTCAAGTAAAGGTCGTGTTGAGCTCGATCCACTGTTCATGTCCAGACATGTGGCGTACATACCCTCGAACGGAGGATGGCCATGCCGGTCTTGCCCTGAGTCTGCAGCGTCGTCTTCACGGTGTCGACTGGGGTCAAGATCATGCGGAACGCAGCAGCCGCGACGGACGCGAATATCGTCTGGACTAGAGCGGGCAGCTTCTTCAGGAAGCCGTTTGACGCGAGGAGCGCAAGGATGCCCGCGTTGGCAGCAGTATCGCCGAAGCGTGCGACGGGGCCCTGAATGAGCGCGGCAGAGAGGCCTTGGTAGTAACGCGTCCAACCGCCGTCGGCGTAGAGCGTCTTGATGGCTTGCGTTGTCGTGGTCCCGTACCGGTATTGATAGTTCATGACCGTGCGGAGAGGCATCAATGTGAGCACTTGGAGGACCATGGCGGCGGCGCCGCTGAGGCCTCCTCCCAGAGCACTCTTGAGAGCTTTCCCTAGGTCGAACTAGCGCAAAGTCAGTACGGCACCCTCAGAAAGTCCATCAATCTCGCAGAGACGCATTTGCATGACTAGGGGCACAAGTTCACTGAGTAACTCGACCAACTCTCCAACAGAATGTCACGCAATGTCTGCGAAGGATTAACTGAAGTCCAATGGACCAAACTAACGTCAAGTGGGGGGCTGAGAAGTAGTGGTGACGAATCCCATCTTTTGGGTTAAGACAGCTGCGTACAGCACCACGCGCAGTGCGAACAGTAGCCAGGCCTACTCAGATCTGCCAAGATGCTCACCTCGACATCATCCGCATCGATGAACGCCTTGACGAACAGCCCAAGCAGGACTGCGCCGGTGATAGTGAACGCTGCGTACCACCCAATTGTCCACCAACTGCGCTTCTTCTCAGGCGCCACAGCGGCCTCACCTGCCTCTATCTGCGACTCCCGGTTGAGCAGCGGCTCGCGCTCGTCGGTGGGAACGCTGTCCGACATGGTCGCCAGCCTTGAATGGAGGAAAGAGGTGGTGGTTCAGTGTGAACCGATAAGTCGCTGACTGAGCAGGTTCAGCAGCTTCACGAGCGCGGAAGTGTATCTCACGCAATGTGGCGGCAATCTTATCTTATCTCCCAGTTGGGCAACCCGCGTAGATCTACGACTGGCTCAGCTTGACCACGAACGATCATAAACACGGTTGACTATGCTCTTCTCTGCGCATGATGCAGCCTCCAGACTCTTGTGTCGTGCATTCTGATTTCTGTGTGCAGTAGAACTTGAGTCAGACAAGGCTTTCGCGGACGTGAACCCTTGTAAGACCCGCATCCACGTCGCACGAGGAGGCACTAGTACTGTGGCACAGTGCTAGCGGGCCTGACGGTGAGTTTTCGTCCAGAAACGATTCACGTAGATTGCTTTGACTGATGTGTATAGAACTCGTTCAGGGCCCCAATTGACTGACAAGCCTTGCGGCAAGTGTGTGTAGGCCTTGTCGTCCAATGAGCACCATGTTACGTCGCAATCGCGAGCACGCCCCAAATGATTGATGGGAAAGGTGTGCCTACCTGGTACATGCGGCGAAATCATCCACCATGCGCCTTGGGACGTAATTCATACTTACACCCTCATACCGTGGTCGGATCCGGCACAAGTTACCGAAGCGCATCCATGAGTCGTCCGGACTGCAAAGCCATGGCCGCGCACTTTCACGTTTCTTCCCTCTCTTCTCTACCTCCTCTAAGAGTTTCTACACAGATGCCCTACGAACAGGCGAACTATTTCAACTTCTCGTCCCTCATTCTGAAGTCCTACCCCGAGACTTCTCCTTGGGACCTCACGCCGGAAGTCTTCTCAGTACGCCCCAAGCGGACGGCTCCCTGCTTGCACTTCCCCGACAGCCTCAAGGATGCTGCTCTCGTGCAAGCGAAGAAGTCAAAACTTAATCCTTTCCACTTTATGTGCGGGCGGAACCCGTTCGTCCTCGATACGCCTCCGCCGCCAGACGCCACGATACCCATCAATGCTTCCGATGTTGTCCCGCCATTGATGCGGTGGCTAGTCTCTGAAGACGTTCAGTACGAGTTTGTAGAAGAGCTGCATGCCGGAGAGGGAGGGATAGTCTGTCGCATTCGTGCGGGGCAAGACACAAGGGTGCTTAAATTAGTAAGTTGACGAGTCATGTAACTCTCTCATCCCAGGTACTTATACTAAAGCGCGGTTGCGCAGTATATAGGTTTAGATGCAACCGTACGCTTCCGTACGGAAGCCAATGCATACGCCTCTATTCTCTCTCGTAACGTCACCGGAATAGTCCCCCAGTGCTACGGCTGGTTCGAGCTAGACTGCCTGCTTAAATGCGTCCGGGCCTGGCCTTGTAGCCCCCTTTCCGTTCTTCGAGGACAAGACCCATCTGTCACGAAAGGTCTTGTTCTCGAGGACCTCGTGGGTGCTCAGTGCCTCTCGGTCCACAACGTCGACCTCGGGGTCGGTGAAATGGCTCTGCGAGCTCTGCACAAGCTCCATTCGGCACACATCCTTCACGGGAACCCAGAAAAAGTCAACGTGTTGGTCATTCTAGAAATGAAGCGCGTGGTGTGGGTCAGGTTCAGTCACGCAGTGTGTCAAGATTCCGTAACGAGACAAGCTCTACTCGCCGAACTCGCTGAGGGATGGGCCTTCATATACCAGCGACTCGTAAGCCCGCTCTCCGTGTCATGTCTTAATGTGTCGTTGATTTCTCCTAGATACCGGATGGATTCATAGGTTGGGAGTCTGGCCCCGATGCTATAGACCCGCGAACTCTCGTAGACGACGTTGCCCCGGCACTGATGCAACCTACGCGCCCCCGTCCGTCGAAGCCGACTATCGCAGAAGAGGCCATCGCGATCCTAGCGTCGTACCCGGACATCAACCTGTTCAGCTGGGACCCGCCGATCTTCCATCTCACTCCCGGTCCTAAGCATGACCACGAGTATGATGCCGACGAATTCCTTGAGGCTATCAAGGCTGAGCATGCGAAGCTCACGTTCAACCCCTTTGGCAAGTGGTACGGGCCGTGTCCGTGCAGGACTGACACCCCCGAAACCATCACAGAGAACTCCGACGAGTGGTGTGCTTACGACGTCCCTCCGCGTATCCCTCAAATTCCTAGTGAGACCGAGATCGAGTTTCTGGAATATATGAAGTGCTCCAGCAACCATCCCTTTCTTCGGGTTCGTATTGGATCATCCGAACGTTTGTTGAAGATCGTAAGAGCCATTTACCAACGTTCCGGTTTGCACATTGAGCTGACCGATCGTTGCAGTTCAGCATGAACTGGGGAGGCAAGAAAAACAACGCGCCCTGCATGCCGCGCTTCATGACCGAGCGCGACGCGTACTCGCATCTAGCGCATCACGGAGCGTGCGCTGCAGGTGCAGTACCACAATGTTACGGGTGGATTGAGTTGTCTCGCGCACACGTCGACAGCGCCAACGCCGCCATTCGTCAAGCCTATGCGGGTGAGCCGCCTCCGTGGTTGGTCTTCCCGGTATTCGAAGACGGGTCTCCCTCCGCTGCGATTGTGCTCGAGTATCTGCCTGAGAGCGAGGCGATCACCTTGGACAACATCTCGCCTGCCCGCGCTGACCTCGCCGTGCGCTCGCTCAGTCGCGTGCATTGTTCATATGTGGTGCACGGCGACGTCACGAATATGAAGAATCTGCGGCTGATTCGCGGGCGTGGTGACTCCCCCGACAGAGTGGTCGTCATAGACTTCGATCACTCTATGATGTCCTCATGGAAGAGAGCTTGGCCGTCTCGCATAAGGTTCTACAATGAGTTCATGACGCTGTGGGTTCATTTATACAGCTGGATGGTGAGTGGCGGTGGATTCGTACGACATCGCGGATTCACTGAGAAATCGCCTCAGCTGCCCATGCGACGCACGTACTGCAAAACTACGAAGCACCCTCATACGATTGAACCAAAGCAAGCGGACCTCGTCCCTAAATGATGCCCGGGAGAGGTGGTGGTGACGGTACGAACTGATCAAGTCTCGCGCTAAGACCAGTCGGTTCGCGAGCGCCAAAGTGTATCTCACCCAATGTGCATGAATCTTATCTTATCTATACTGCCATCTCGGCAAGCCCCCTTCCTCCTCCTCTTTCAAGTCGATACTTGCTTGTACGTTGTATTCTTGCTTCGAAACCTCCAGCACTCTCGACGCGGGCTCTCAGCGATGGGCGTCGCATACACGTCGCCGCCTTCAACATTTCGCTGTTTGAGCTGAATCCAGAGACATCTACCCAACTCGACTCGCTCTGTCACGGTCTTAGCATGCCGCCGTGTCTTCCTTGCGTAGCAGCGTACCCTCGTATTGCACGCGCGGTCCATGTAAGTGCACTTGTTCAGAACAAAGCTGTCTCACATGCTATGCTGCATGTTGTCATGTTCAAGTCCAGCTGGACTTGGGTCGACGTGGATCTTCTGGTTTCCTCGCACGCCGGTTCACTCTCACAAAGACCCTTTCGGTTATCACCAGGAGATACGTTACGGAACCTGAAATCCCCCCAGTGAGTACGCGTCCGGAGCCTGAAGATTCATATTGCTCAAATGAACATAGCTCAGCCCGGGCTTCAATAACCGGACCAACGTGTATTATGACATGCGCAACACAACATGATCATAAACCGATACCAAAACGGTCGTCGATAACGGTAGGACGTAAAATACACACTCTCTCAATGTCCTGGTCGGTACCTCGAGGCTCAACGTTCGGAACGATGTACCGGCCATACCTATGTGAGTCAAAAGTCGTTCGAGCTGGTGGTGGGCCAACACCAAGTTTTCTGCGTCTGCTTGGGACCGTCCCCTACCTCCTATTTCGTCTCCCACATTAATCCACAGATGATTCACGGATATGAAAGTCATTTCAACTTCTCCTCGCACATCTTGAAGTTCTACCCCGAGACTTCTCCATGGGACTTGACCCCAGAAATCTTCTCGGTACGCCCGAAGCAGACCGCTCCCTGCTTGGACTTTCCGGACAGCCTCAAGCCCGCTGCTCTTGAGCAAGCGAAGAAGTCAAAGCTGAATCCTTTCCACTTCATGTGTGGGCGGAACCCGTTCGTTCTTGACATGCCTCCGCCGCCTGATGCCACGATCCCTGTGACTGTGTCTGAAGCTGTCCCGCCCTTGATGTCATGGTCGGTCTCCGGCGACGTGCAATACGAGTTCGTTGACGAGCTGCATGTTGGAGATAGCGGACTGGTGTATCGTATTCGTGCTGGACATGACGTGAGGGTGTTCAAACTGGTGAGTACTAGCAAGCCCCAGACCTCTCATCACATGCGCCCACTGACCGACGGTTGTGCAGCACATAGGCCAGGATGCATCCATACGCTTTCGTACCGAGATGGATGCATACGCCTATCTTGCCTCTCGCAATGTTGTCGAGGTGATTCCTCAGTGCTTCGGGTGGATCGAGCTAGGCTTTCTGCTCGAATGCGCCCGGGGCGTTCCTTCTCGCCTCCTCGCTGTACTCCGCGAAGAGAAAATCTCTGTCATGAGGGGACTCGTTTTCGAGGACCTCGTGGATGCCCAACGTCTCTCCGTCCACAACATCAGCCTCGACGTCGGCGAATCGGCACTGCAGGCTCTGCATCAGTTCCATTCTGCGTACATCCTTCATGGAAAGCCAGTCAAGGACAACGTTTTGGTCTTCCCAGAAACGAAGCGCGTAGTGTGGGTTGGGTTCAGCCATGCGGTCTGCCAAGGCTCCGTGACCAGAGAAGCTTTGCTGGCTGAACTCGCTGAGGGGTGGGCCTTCATATACCAGCGATTGGTGAGCCCTCACTCCTCGCCATGGCCTGGATCGTTGTTGACATGGTTTAGGTACCGGATGGATTCATAGGTTGGGAGCCTGGTCCCGATGCTATAGATCCGCGAACTCTCGTGGACGACGTCGCTCCCGTGCTGATCCAACCTACGCACCATCGACCGTCAAAGCCAACTATCAAAGAAGAGACCGTAGCGATCTTAGCGTCATATCCTGACATTAATCTGTTCAGCTGGGATCCCCCGATCTTCCATCTCACTCCTGGTCCTAGGCGTGACCATCAGTACGACACCGACGAGTTCCTAGAGGCTGTCAAGGTCGAACACAGGCAGCACACATTCAACCCCTTTGGCAAGTGGTACGGGCCATGTCCGTGCAGAATCGACGAGCCCGATATATTCACAGGCGGTCCCGATGAGCGGTGTGTTCATGGTGCCAGTGTCCAAGTTATACCGATCCGCCAGATTCCCACTGAGACTCAGGTCGAGTTTGTGGAATACCTGAAGTATTCTAGCAATCATCCCCTTCTCCGGGTTCGGATTGGGTCAGCCGAATATTTATTGAAGATCGTAAGGAGCCGTACCCTGGCACTCCGACTTGCACATTGAGCTGACCGATTTTTGCAGTTCAGCATGAATTGGAAAGGCAAGAAAAACCACGCGGCCTGCAAGCCGCGCTTCATGACCGAGCGCGATGCGTATTCGCATTTAACGCATCACGGAGCGTGCGCTGCAGGTGCAGTGCCACAATGTCATGGGTGGTTCGAGTTGTCTCGCGCACACGTCGACAACGCCAACGCCGCCATCCGTCGAGCCTATGCGGATGAACCGCCTCCGTGGCTGGTGTCCCCAGTATTTGAGGACGGGTCTCCCTCCGCTGCGATCGTGCTTGAATATCTCCCTGAGAGCGAGGAGATCACCTTGGACAACGTAACGCCTGCTCGTGCTGAACTCGCTGTGCGCTCGCTCAGTCGTGTGCATTGCTCATACGTAGTGCACGGCGACGTCACGAACATGAAGAACCTGCGGCTGATTCGAGGGCACGGCGATACTCCTGACAGAGTGGTCGTGCTGGATTTCGACCATTCCCGGATGTCTTCTTGGAAGCGGGCTTGGCCGCTTCGCATAAGGTTCTACAACGAGCTCATGACGCTATGGGCTCATTTGTACAGCTGGATGGTGAGTGGCGGTGGATGCGTGAGTTATTCCATATTCCATATTCGCTGAGACATCACTACAGATACCCATGCAACGCACGTACTGCAAAGCTACGAAGCACCCTCACGCGATCGAACTCTGACAAGCGGACTGAGTGCCCGCGCAACTTCGTGAACACAAAGGTCTCTGGGAGATTAGGGCGAACATCCGAGAAACGCCTCCATGCTCTCGTCGATGTGTATGTTGTCTGCCATGGATCGCGACAAATGGTGATGGTTCAGTGCGAACCAACTTTGAAGTTGATCGCTTCGTGAGCGCCGAAGCGTACTCATCACTATCTCATCCAATATTGTATGGATCTACTACTATGTATTACACTCGTTGAAATCACTCCTTACTTGTATGCTGGGTTCTTGTCTCGGGATCGCCAACACTCTCGACGCGGGCTTATGGCGATAGGATAGCGTGTCGCATACTGACTGTCTTCTTGATTCGAATTACGCTGGTACCGGGCCGCTTGGCGAGCCAACATCACGCATCTTAATTCGTCTCTCTTCTGCCCGGTGTAGCCTCTGCCTCCTCTTCCGCCTCCCACATTGATCCACAGATGATGCACGAATACGAAAGCTATTTCAACTTCTCTGCGCACATCTTGAAGTCCTACCCAGAGACTTCTCCATGGGACTTGACCCCAGAGATCTTCTCGGTACGCCCAAAGCAGACTGCGCCCTGCTTGGACTTTCCAGACAGCCTCAAGCCCGCCGCTCTTGAGCAGGCAAAAAAGTCAAAGCTGAACCCTTTCCACTTCATGTGCGGGCGGAACCCGTTCGTCCTTGACACGCCTCCGCCGCCCGATGCCACGATTGTCGTGGCTGCGTCTGGCGCTGTCCCACCTTTGATGCCGTGGCCGATTTCTGACGACGTCCAGTATGAGTTTGTCGAAGAGTTGCATGCTGGAGAATGCGGAATGGTGTATCGCATTCGTGCGGGGCAGGACGCGAGGGTGCTGAAGTTGGTGAGTTCATTGATCTCAGATGCTTCCACGTCTGGACCAGAATGCTCGGCTGACAAGGGATTGTGTAGTACATCGGCCACGACGCACCCGCACGCTTCCGCACGGAAGCCAATGCGTACGCCTATATTTCCTCTCATAACGTCACAAGCGTAGTTCCCCAGTGCTTCGGCTGGACCGAAGGGGATGACCTCCTCAAACGCATCCGGGGCTGCCCTTCTCGCCTTCTCACTCTGCTTAGCGAAAGGGACCCCAAGGCCTTGAAGGGACTCATCCTCGAGGATCTCACCGGTGCGCAATGTCTCTCCGTCCACAATATCAGCCTCGACGTCGGTGAGATGGCTTTGCGAGCTTTGCATAGATTGCATTCCGCGTACATTCTTCATAAGAAGCCAGAGAAGGACAATGTCCTAGTGTTCCCGGAAACGAAGCGCGTGGTGTGGATCGGGTTCAGCCACGCTATCTGTCAAGATTCTGTAACGAGACAAGCTCTACTCGCCGAACTCGCTGAGGGGTGGGCCTTCATATACCAGCGACTCGTAAGCCCGCTCTCCGTGTCATGTCTTAATGTGTCGTTGATTTCTCCTAGATACCGGATGGATTCATAGGTTGGGAGCCTGGTCCCGATGCTGCTGACCCGCGGACTCTCGTAGACGACGTTGCCCCAGCACCTATTCAACCTACGCACCCTCGACCATCGAAGCCGACTATCACAGAGGAGGCCATCGTGATTCTGGCGTCGTACCCCGACATCAACTTGTTTAGCTGGGACCCCCCGATCTTCCATCTCACTCCTGGTCCTAGGCGTGACCACGAGTATGACACCGACGAGTTTCTCGAGGCTATCAAGACACAACACAGAACGCTCACGTTCAACCCTTTTGGCAAATGGTATGGACCGTGTCCGTGCAGAGTTGAGACCATCGATATCATCACAGAAAACTCCGACGAGTGGTGTGCTTACGATCTCCCGCCGCGTATTCAACAACTTCCCACTGAAACCGATATTCAATTCGTGGAATACCTGAAGCATTCCAGCAACCATCCTCTTTTTCGGGTTCGGATTGGGTCAGCCGAACGTTTGTTGAAGATCGTAATAGCCGTCTCCCGAGTCCCGACTTTGCGTTCTATATATTGGGCTGACCGACCGTTGCAGTTCAGCATGAATTGGAGAGGAAAGAAGAATAACGCGCCCTGCAAACCACGCTTTATCACCGAGCGCGATGCGTATTCACATATAATGCACTACGGAGCGTGTGCTGCGGGTGCGGTACCACAATGTTACGGGTGGATTGAGTTGTCTCGTACACACGTCGACAACGCCAACGCCGCCATTCGTCAAGCCTATGTGGATGAGCCGCCTCCATGGCTGGTCTTCCCAGTATTCGAGGACGGGTCTCCCTCCACGGCGATCGTGCTCGAGTATCTGGCTGAGAGCGAAGCGATCACCTTGGACAACATAACGCCTTCTCGCGCGGACATTGCCCTGCGCTCGCTCACTCGTGTGCATGGCTCGTACGTTCTACACAACGATATAACAAACCGGAACAACATGCAGTTGATCCGAGGACGCGGTGGTGCTCCTGACAGGGTAGTTGTCGTGGACTTTGATCATGCCAGGGTGTCTTCATGGAAGAGGGCTTGGCCATCCCGTGTTGGATTCTACGATGAATTCGTGGCCCTGTGGATCCATTACTATAGTTGGATGGTAAGTGGTATTGGACCCATGCGACATTGTGTATTCGCTGAGCCGCGATTGCAGATACCCATGCAGCGCACGTTCTGCAAAGCCGAAAAACATCCTCACGCGATCACCCTCTGACCGAAGTCAGGCTCTGCGGAGCTCCTGTACTCGATTGCGATATCAAGTTATATACTTGAGCTAGGGGGGATGGTATTCATACCTTCATATCGCTTCTGCGCCATCCACTGTCTGGAGCAGCGTCGACTTCCGATGTGCGAGTGCGGATGTGATCGGTATTTCTGAATCTCGGAACTGTATTATCAACTCGTTGCTACGAACATGATTTTGCTTCCGCGCGTCGTCCACGTAAGCTACAATTGGCGTAGAAGGTGACAGTGGTTGCGTTCGGAGTCGAAGAAGTATTAGTGTAACTCGTAGTGCATGGCTTGGAGCTTAGGCTGGCCGCGAGCGCTCAGGCGCGCGACGCGTCGATTGACGCGCGTCGCGCTGCTGGCGCGGTTCCACGTCGCCGCTCACTAGCGCTCACTCTGCAAGCAAGTTCCCTCCTCCGCCCATGCTTCCTGCTTAACTGTCTGGCAAAACATCTGCAAAAATGATGGGATATCTGAACATGGGACTGGACGCGCTGCAAACGCGCCTGGCATGGGTCGCAACCGACTCAATCGACTGGAAGTTCTATCTCCAGGTCTGCTCGTGGAGCGTATGCCTGTTCGAGTCCTACCTTCTGTGAGTTGCCTCTTTCCTTGACTTTGAAGGAGTCCGCGCGTAAAGCGACCGGCGTGAGGGTGAAAGCGCGGCCTCTCATCAGTGTTTGTTTCCCCAGGCTGCGACAGTTCCCGCTATACTCGAAGACAGAACCTCCGCCGGTGCTCGCTGAACACTTCAAGCCGGAGACGTTCAAGAAGTCACAGGCGTATGGCAAAGACAAGGCCAAATTCTCGCTTGTTTCTGGCCTTTACAAGCAGGTCATCGATTCCCTGTTCCTGCACTATGGTCTTATGGCGTGGTCCTGGAGAATTGGCGGCAAGATCATTGCAAAGCTGGGATATGGTCCGGAATACGAGGTATGTGCATGCACCACCCATTTGGCCTGTCATTGGTTCGGTTGCTCCGCGCGGGATGGTGGTCCGGTGAGATGGTTAGAATGGTCTTCATGTACTTGCACACATGAAGAGGATTCACTCATTCACCTGCCTCCTGGCCCTGGGACATGTCTCGACGTAGAGCTTGGTTATATTGCTCCCTCGCATTACGTCTGGGGATATCGTGTATCTAGTGCTCGGGTTGAACTATATGCTGACAATATGACTGCAGATCCTGCAATCCATAGCATTTGCCTTCACGCTCTTCTTCGTGTCGAGCTTGCCTTCTCTGCCGCTCTCCTTCTACCAGAACTTCGTCCTTGAGGAGAAGCACGGGTTCAACAAGATGACACCCTCGCTCTTCGTGACCGACCTCCTCAAGGGCTGGGGGATCGGCTTCGCCATCGGCGCGCCCTTCCTCGCCATGTTCCTCTACATCTTCAAATGGGCAGGAAACCGCTTCGTCCCATGGCTCATGGCGTTCCTGTACGGTCTCCTCCCCTTGCTGGAGTCACCATGGGGCTAATCAATGCATGCTCAGACTCATCTTCCAGCTGTCGATGGTCATCTTGTACCCGACGGTCATTCAACCGTTGTTCAACAAGTTGTCGCCGCTCTCGGAGGGTGAACTGCGCTCCCGCATTGAAGCGCTCGCAACGAGGCTCGAGTTCCCGCTCAAGCACTTGTACGAGATCGACGGCTCGAAGCGCAGCTCCCACAGCAACGCTTACTTCTTCGGTCTTCCATGGGTACGCTGGTCCATACTGCAAATGAAGCCACATATTGACACTGACCGATATGGACAGAGCAAGCACATTGTCATCTTCGACACGCTCATCAAGCAAAGCAAACCCGAGGAAGTTGAAGCTGTTCTCGGTAAGCACGCTTGCCACTCGTGCGGCTGGGTAATTTACTAGCTGATCTGCCTTCTCGCAGCGCATGAACTCGGCCACTGGTTCTTTGCCCACCCCACAAAATTGCTTCTTCTGTCCCAGATCCACATCTTCACCATCCTCGCGCTCTTCCCAGCGTTCCTGAACGCCCCGCCGCTCCTGCGCGCGTTTGACTTCCCGCCTTCAGTCGCGGCCAAGCCGCCTACGATCGTCGCATTCCTCCTCTACCAGGTGCGTCTCGCGCCTCTTTGCCCCCGCGCTGCCCCAACAATGTTGATTTACTAATGATTGCTTATTTTCTTGTACACATAGATGCTACTCACCCCGCTTGAGGCCATTGTGGGCATTCTCATGAACGCCGTGAGCCGCAAGTTCGAGTACGAGGCGGACCGGTTCGCGTGCGAGCTCCAGACGAGGCTGAAGGACGAGCGCATGGAGGACATGGGCGACCGCCTCGGCCGCGCGCTCGTCACGCTCCACGTCGAGAACTTGTCGACCGTCTGGGTGGACTGGCTGTGAGTCATTCTAGCTCCTCTGTCCTCTCTGATATGTGCACGTTGTTTACTGAGCGGCGGTCTTTTCATAGCTACTCGGCGTATCACCACTCGCACCCGACCCTAACGGAGCGTCTGCGGGCGCTGGATGGGTACAAGAGCGCAGCCGCGAAGGCGAAGGACGTGGCGGAGAAGAAGGAGCTGTGATGATAGAGGACGATTGCGCTTTGAGAGTGCGGGGGAAGGGCCTCTTGGGTACGCGTTGGCGTCGTTGTCCTAGTACGTCGATCCGCTGCTATTTATCTACATATATCACACCGCGATTGCAAGAGGGACACGCGGAAGTTCCGACGACTGCACGCCCTATGGGATAAGTGTGTATGTGCCCGTTCTACTCGCTGCGTGACGATCCACACGCGCCGAAAGCTATCAGATTTGTGCAGGTGTAAGCTGTACATCTCCCCCCCAATGTAGAACAATTCCATTGCGCGGTGACTACTCTGCTAGGTTTGTCGACCACGACGCATAGGCCTCGATCTCCTTCGACAAGCTCGTAATCTTCTCCCTCGCCGCNGCGAGAACGTCTTCCCCCAGCGGGAAGTGCAGCGGAGGATTCGCGAGGTCGGTCATCTCGATGATCTTCGCGACAGCTTTGGACGCGTCCTTGATGGTCAACCGCGTCCGCGCGCTAGTCTCTCCCTCTTGTGGTCCTTGTTGGTGCCCCGCACCAGCGAGGAACGCATCGCGGATTTGGGACCCAGGGAGATTGGGGTCGGCGTATGCGCGGTGTGGAGGCGCGACGATCATGTTCTTGTCGAGGACGGAGGTCTTGAACGCGCCGGGCTCGACGATGACGACCTATGTGACGAGTGAGTATTGTGGTTTCCACCCTCGTTGCGGTGCGTTTGCTGTTTGGGCTGAACTTACCTTGATGTTCCAGGCTGGGTCGAGCTCTTTTGCCAGGGACTCGCTGAACCCTTCGAGCGCTAGAAGCGATTTCGACCGGGAGGCAGTAAGCATGCGACAACCATACCAGGCAGCGCGGTACTACAAAAACTTACCGAATTTCGAGGCGGCGTAATACGCAAGTGCGGGGTACCCAACCAACCCAACTGTCGCGCTATTCTGCACCAACAGACCCCCCTTCCGCGACGCACCACCGTTCTCCTCGCGAAAGAACCGCACCGCTTCCAAGCTCACGCGCACCGCGCCCCAAAAGTTCACCTCGAACAGCGCGCGCGCCGTGTCCTCCGGCACGGCCTCGGCCTCCCCAACGACGACGTAGCCCGCGTTGTTGAACACAACGTCGATCCGCCCGAACGCGCCCTTCGCGGCTTGGAACGCCTGCTTGATCTGCTCGGGCTTGGTCACGTCGAGCGCGAGGACTTGTAGGCGTGAGGGCGGGTACGTTGCGGTGAGGGAGGCGAGGGCGGAGGGGTTGCGGAGCGTGGCGACGACGTTGTCGCCGCGCGCGAGGGCTTGGAGGACGGTCTCGCGGCCAAAGCCGGAGGAGGAGCCGGTGACTGCGCAATGTGCGTGATGAGGTGAGTGTTTTGAATGGACGAGAAGGGGCCACGTACTGAACCAGACGCGAGGAGTGGCAGACATGGACGGCAGATTGCAATATAACAGCTCACGGGCGGAGGGATGTCAGTGCGCGCGTGGTACTTGTTGCATTTGACATCAGCGCAGACTTCAAGGTGCTTTATATCCTGAAACTCTCGCAAGTGTGTTCTTGAGCTTTTTACGTCGAGCGACGCTGCATGACGAAGATGCTAGCGTTATGGAAGTCTGGGCCTTCCGGCAGAAGGATGCGAACTAGGAGCTGAACGACAAGGGTTCGCCGTGGCACCGGCATATGCTTGGTAATCGACTTCCCGGAACCACCGAAGGAAACAGTCTGCGCGAACCATCAGCTCAAGAGGCGCATGCTACACTTTGTGACGGTCGTGCCGGCCACTACGAGGGCGCGTGGCGTGGGTTGGTCCAGACATGTCGTGAGTACTTCTGTTGGCTTGTCTTGATCGGACAGGCTGAGCAAACTCTACATTTGGATGTCCCGCAATTGCACGAGCAGGAAACTGAGCCATAGCTCCTAGATTATCGTCTGCAAGACGCCGTGCCGATTGTGTACGCGACCCTGCATACACCACCTAATTACTTCACCAAAATGCTAACCGTGCGGCATAGGTGGCAAGCCCTTGCTAGTTGACCAAACTTTCCGACCACAATGCATATGCCTCGGTCTCCTCCGACCAACTCCTGATCTTCTGTCGTGCTCCTGCAAGAACGTCCTACCCAAGCGGAATGCACAACGGCAGATGCTGCAGGTCAGCTAGTGCAATGATTGTCGCGACCACCCTGCGCGCAATGCATCTGCCTTATCCTCCTTCTCCCCTTCCTGCAATTCCTGCTGCCCGGTGCCGGAGAATGCTACGCGCATGAATGAGGTTCGCGTATGCAGGTCACTGCGGAGTGAAGTATCCGCGGCGCCTCGGACTCCGACTCCGTTCTCCGAGCAACAGCAACATACGCTTGGTCATAAACTTTAACCAGTCCAAGACATGCACAAACCCTGCTACGCAACGGCGACGGTAGAAGGAAGAAAGCGGCTGTACCATCCTCAAGCAACGACCGGATGCTGCGCACAACACTCAACTTGAAGTTCCCAGGACACCTGCCAGTATCGGTGTAGCTTTTGTCGGCCGCCAAGGTGTGGAAACACCTGCAACAGCGTTCTGTCACTCAGCTGTATGAGGTGTGTATACAATCGCTCCCCAATAACGAGTATTCCCTGACAAGCATATTGATTCCCAACTGTACTTGGAACGTGATTATCATAGCATAGCCGCTCGACGTCAACCTCACCGCCCAGTCCATCCTTCTTCGGAAGTGGCCGAGTATTCATCACACTGCCTCTGCTTCTCAATGTCCTCGGGGGCACTGCGCGGCATCGCAACAAACTCCCTTGAGCACCGACGGCCATGTTTCCCTCACTTACCTTATCTATCTCACATGCAGCACGTAAAGTTGCCACCGAATATAACTCCAAACGTCCCAAATTCGCGAGTACATGCGCTATTGTCATCGCACTCCTCCTCACCCTCGCCAATATTGTCGCCGACGTTGCTATGGCCAGTCTCGGCCGGCGTGCAGCGGTGCTGCGAAGCCCACCCTTATCCCAATACAGTGAGTCTAGTACTGAATTCCATCCAAGACTGCGGGGCGCTCAGGCACCCTCTTCCCCGAACACTGGCAGGTTTCATTGACGAGGACTACCCCCCTCGTCTGCCGCTCCTGAACTCGAGAAAGGCTGTGCAGGTTTCATTGGAAGAGAGCGTGCGCTATGACCCACAACACCCAGAGTCCAACCTCGAGTGGACATATGTAGGCGCGGCCAGCGACGGCAACATTCGCCTTGGGCCAAACCATCGCTTTTTCAACACCGGCTTCTCCTACGAGCTGCACTGCCTGCGCTTCGTGATCGCGATGATGCTGCACAAAGACGACCCACCGACAGAGAGGGCTGACCGGGCGCACGTCTCGCGTTGCCTGAACGTCCTCCGCCAGTTCGCGCTCTGCTCGGCGGACACGACGCTGGAGCCTGCGGACGCCCTCGATACGAGCCGGAATTTCACTACTCAGCGGGTAACAGGGGAGCGTCAATGCGCAGACTGGCCGGCAATGTACGAAACGATGAAGCAAAATTGGAACGAATGGCTGGACGTGCGGGAAGGTTCGAGGGCGTAGACTCGTTCGCTTGAGCGATGGAAATTGTTTACGAGTATGCCTCTGTGTAGAATTCGAATTTCTTTTGGAGTGTACCCAGGATGACGCATAGCCTTGCATTGGACTTCACTTGTTGGGAGATTCAACCTTTCAACTGCTTGGCAGTGACTTGCATGTTCGCCGTCGGACTGCCTGACCGATTGGATAGAGTCGCAAGTGCAACCCACATGCAGCTCCAAGTTCGTAATGAGTGGTTATTTCGGTCGCGGCACCTGCGCCAATTGCGATCTGGTTCCAAGCTCGGCGTTGCAAGCCCGACGTTCAAAAGAATCCGGGCCGGTATAGCGTCGCAATCCAGCTCGCCATGGGATATTGATGTGCTGCGGACCACCATCTTGGCCAGTGCGAGTCGGTCGCAGACACCTTGCAATACCTCGCCCGGCCCTTCATACACAACCAACAGTGCAGCGTCCAGTTCCAAATCAGACATGGCACCTCCAGCGAACATAGTGTTCCAGCTCGAAACGAATCCCGACGGTGAGTAGTCTTAGTCTCAACGGAGCTTGAAGCCAATGCTTAGCTCACCCCACGGCACAGAGAGGACTATCGAGGCCGCTGCCCAGCTCTTCATAGACCTATGCAAAGATGGTACGCCCGTCTCCACACCTAGATGACAGGCGATGAATATGCTGATCAGCAGATAAGCTCCGGATTTCATGCCAATGATATCAGGGCGGCCGGACCTCGCCTTGTCAATGGCCGTAGGTACTTTAAGGCCCCTCGCCCGAGTCTCGGGAGAGCTGTACACTGCGAAGGATGAACATGGGGAACTCGTTGGATTCGCGGCGTGGACGCCCCCGGGGCGTTCATCCTTCGATACGTAGGTCTACCGTTTCATCGATCGCTAGCGGTAGTGCTTGGAGAGAGATGGTGTCCTCACTTCGTTGCCGCGCTAATTCTGTCGTAGGCCCGAACAGAGTGAGATGGGGATAGGCGACTTCCTAAGCCAGCTTGATGACGAAGGGAAATCGTTCCAGACATACTTGGTTCGTGTTCAACCTGAAGATTCTCGCATTCGCATTGCTGCTGATACGCTGTCATGATGCCCACGCCCCTCAGTTCAAGGAAGAGCTGCCAAAGTTTGCTGACAGGTCGCTCGGCATGCAGAATGTGAGCATTCGGCGAACGACCTGTAAGCAGCATCTGGGTTGTCTGTTAACTGGTCACAGGGAGAGCGGAGCTGCTATTGGTGCTGGTTTGCTATGGTTCGGGAGGATTACCAGCGCAAGGGCGTGTGCCGTGCACTCTTCGACATGGTGCACGAAAAGGTCAGTTGCAAACCAATTGCGAGTTCTCCTGGTGTGGACGTACTGATGACTATGCCAATAGGCGAAGAGCACGGGGGCGACTATGGCGCTGATCACTAATACTCGCGAGAATGTGGGGTGCCAGGTTCGTTCGTCATTGCCAACGCTGACAAACAGTTTTCTGCTAGGTTGCAAAGTACGAGAGGCTCGGACTTAAGAAGCGCGGGGAACAGTTGTTCCGATCTCCTTGGATCGACTGGGTCTACTACTGCGTTGCCCGCGAGACCAATGGGGAGTAACAGCCTGGCAACATGTTGTAAACATACATGCACGCAATTGCGACGAGACGGGATACGCACCATCGTCTGACGGAGTTGCATTATTCAAGCCAAGTCAAGGATCCTCGCCAGATTCCTTCAAAGCCCTACGTTTCTCTGCCCATTCTCGTGCCCTAGCTCTCCGAGCAGCCTTGATCGTGTCGTCTGCCGCATCTGAGCTGACCTCCCCTTTCTTATCATCTGCAGCGGCCTGAACACTTTGCGCATCATTGCGCGTGGTCTCCTCTTCATCCTCATCTTCATCGCTGTCTCCGTAACCCGCCAATGCGCCGATCGCGGGACGACTGCCGGGAACAACGTCTGTCTTCTTCTCCCGTGCCCGATTTTTCTCTTCCTCCAACTCTAAGCGAACTTTGGTCTTTGCTATGCGCCAAGCGCGCGACCATCGCCCGCGCAGGAACGCAAAGCGCGGGTCCGCGCCATGGTTCGCTAGTATGCGCATCTCGAGTTGGGCCGCGTTCGGCGACGCGAGGACGTGAGAAGCTGTGCGGCGCATGAGTTGCATCTGAGCGTCGTCGGGCTGGCCGCCTCGCCGTGAGCTTCAAACTAGCGTCGCGCACGGTGACATATGGCATACCTCTTCATCGCTCCCGCCCCAGTCTTCGCGGGGATCTGGGGGTGGCGCGTCGTCAGGATCTTCAGTAGCCTGTAGGGCGCGGAGTCGCGCTTCGCGTCCGTCGCTGATGACGCGTCTCCGTTTTTCGCGACGATAATCTTCGATTTCGTCTCGAGACAGGAAAAATGTGTCTTCAGCATCGGATGGAAGATCCGACCAGCCATCTGAGGAGTCTGGCTCTGTGGCGGTAGTACCAGTATTTGTTAGTAACATCGGAAGGGTGTCCAGCAAGAGGCGACAATCGTATCTATACATGAATCACAATGTCAGTTACCCTTTCGAGAGGATGCGAGTGCCAGAAGACTGTCGAAAATCGCATACACTATTCCTGTGAGATGGCTATTCTCTGTGTCCACAGCCCCCGGCGCGCGACGAGCGCGTACATAGACGTTACTGATGACCCTCCAAGTATTAAACGGCCCACCTGTCTACCCAAATATCATCTTCCTTTGAAGGGCCCTGGTCGGCTTTGGGTTCACCTCCGGTCCCGAGGTGGAAGTGCTCGTCTTCTGACTGATCATGCACGGATGCAGCGTGACCGCCCCACCGTATAAGGCCGTCGCCGGCTTCAAAAACAACCTGTCCATCCACTACCGCGCGCGTTACCTCCAACGAGCGAGCCGCAGCAGTAGCTTGCGGGCCTCGTACGAGGTCAGCTTCGTGCGCTTGAATGACCAGTGATGTGTCCGGTGGTAGTGCACGACTCGGAGCATCATGAGGGTTTGTGGCATATTTTCCGTGCTTTCTTTTGCTAGCCCTAGTTGCCATTGTCGGATAAAGAAAGGGATTGCGATGATTCGAATGGACGCGCGGATGAGGAAGGACTCGTAACCAAACCAAGCAGCTTGGCAGTACAAGCGCGCGTTAATTCCCCAGCGCCTACGGTGTATCCACCGTACTTACTACTAGCACTACCGCAGAACGCACCGCGATTATATGATCATATGCATGACACTTGAGGCTGGCGATGCATAGTATTCCATAATACGGTGGTTGTCCTCGGTATGTACAAATTTACAACACGAATGCGCCTACAAAGTACAAGGTAACATAATCAATGCAAGACGTCGATAGCGGCACGGAAATGGTACAATTCAAGACACTGAATCTGCTATGCAAGGCTCAAGATTGAATTAAAGTCAGAATTGAACGAACGTAGAGCATAAAAAATAGCCGCGGGCATACGGGACCGCCGTAATTCAGATGTAGAACATACTCTCCTTCAAGTCCGGATGCACACCCTTTCCCCATTTCTTCACTGCGTCGTCGTAAACACGCTGCTTCTCCGCCTCTTTGTCAGCGGTCGAAGTGCCAGCAGCCACTGAGGAACGATCGTCAATTAGGTTCATCAGGACGTTCAGGTAGTCCCTGCCGCGCTCGCACGCAATGTCGGCGTAGTACGCAGCCGGAACGAGGCTCACGGCCTTCGTCGCGCGGGCGTACAGATAGCTAGCGGTGTGGGTGCCCTGCTGCAAGACGTCCGCCCCGTAGTGATTCTCGTCGTATATGACAGTGTAATGCGTAGGGCGGACGTGTCCTTGCAGGCCATTATGTGCCNTGGAAGCGAGAAGCGTTTCAGGGATGAGCGCGCTCGTCGCGCGGGCGTACAGATAGCTAGCGGTGTGGGTGCCCTGCTGCAAGACGTCCGCCCCGTAGTGATTCTCGTCGTATATGACAGTGTAATGCGTAGGGCGGACGTGTCCTTGCAGGCCATTATGTGCCTGGAAGCGAGAAGCGTTTCAGGGATGAGCGCGCTGCGATGATTGAGGAAAGGCACTAGTCACCTGAAGATAGAAGTCGAAGTTGTATACATCCGTGATTCCTCTGTCGACCACCGTGCCAGGCACCGTGTTGCCGTTGTTCGTCATGTCTCCGGAAGCGGTCGGCCAGAACCGAGCATGGTGACGTTTGCCGCAGATGGCGATAGTTAGTGCGGGCTTGTAGGGAGCCCTCGGCGAGATCTGCTTGAATGCGGCTTGTATCTTCCCCAATTCGTGCTGGAGAACAAGGTGGTATTGGCCCTGATGCGCACCCGCGATGCATCAACAATCTTGACTCAGAAATAAGAGTGTTTCGTACCTCCGAGACACCGTCTCGATAGACGAAGATTCTGTCTGGTAGACGGCCTCCGTTCCTCTTCTGATAGAGCTGTAGCCTCTCGATGGTCATCTCCGTAAGCTTCTCGACCATCTGTATATCATGAGGCGCCAGTTAGCCAGTGCACCGCTTGATTGACGACATCTGAGTGCGCACCTCCTTGCTCTCTTTATTCCAATCGGGTTTCTGCAAAGAGAGGCTCGCTGGAAACTGAACAAAGTTATCGTCGACGCTCGCTACGACAGCGGCAATGCTAGGCGACCCTGGCAGACTTTTCGGACTAGGATGCGTAACGTCGATACCCATCACCATCGTCTTCTTCTCCGTGAGCCACCTCATTGACCCAGAGTCCAAGATATGGTTGATACCTCCAAGCTTTGCATTCACCTTCAGCACGACGTTGGAGAAGTACTGGTCCTGTCGATTCCCTCGAGTGTCACGCGCCTTTTCGAGAAGCATATGGACCGTGTGGAGGCCCATCTCGACGTCGCCCAACCTCTTGATCCCCGGGTAAATATACTTGTCGACCCCAGACAATAGGACGAGAATGAAGCTAGGCTTCGCATTGCGATTCAGTTTATCGCGCAGTACCTGGCGGATGGCCTCCAAAGCCCGCTCACGGTTCGGGTCGTCGCGAGGGGATGGGAGATTGACGGAGAGAATCTTCGGAGGCTTGTTGGCGCCGGATATGCCGCTCGACTCGCATTTCCTTAGGAAGATCTTGAGAAAATCGATGAGCTGCGGGTCCTGTTCGTTCCGGAACTCGTCGCGGCGCCCCTCATTGACGAGCAAAACCGCCCAGCNTGGCGATGCTCCCACCGGTTTGGAGCTTGATGTCGACGATGTTCCATCCGGCATTCTGTATACGCGGTCGTCCGGCTTTGTAGGTGATACTTGGAGGCGGAAGGACGCGGCTCGGTACAACCGCCATGTGGGGGTCGACGCTCAGGCCGAATTCGTTGAGCACAGGAGCGGTGCCGGGGCGGAGACCAAGTCGCTCGAAGCCCTGTTGCGTGATCGCATTGCCGTTGAAGTCCGGTGGGTTACAAGCAAAGCGGATCATCTGCGCGGTCTGCTCCCCGTCCAGCTTGCCGCGGTACGCCTGTCCAGGGATGATCTCACATATCTCGACAGGGAGGTAAACGGGTCGCTTCCGATTCGTGCTGACGTTGATCACCGGAAGGTCACGAGCGTGTCGGAGGGTGATTTTGTACTCTAAGACGCAAGTTAGGTATGTTCGAGTGAAAAGAGAAAGCTATTGATACTGACTGCGTTTGAAGAACTCTTCGACCGTCACTTCTCCTCCGAGCTCATCGCACTGGAAACGAGCCTTGTTGGCGGTCAAGCTGGTCATGATTCTAGCGATCGTATGCTTCTTTGTATAACCGAGATGCTTTGTCGCAACCTTCAGCTTGTCTGCGAACTGTTGTGGCATCGCGCCGTTCGTTTGACGAGTGAACTCCATCATCGCTTGTGCGAGGTTGCCCGGAGTGTAGAAGGCAGTCATACAGACGTTGATGTTGACCATGAGCTGCTTGTACATAGGACGAATCGACATGAAGAAGCCGCGATATGCTTCAACACCAAGTGAGAGACGGAAGCTTTGGTCGCTCGAAGGGAAGAAATACTTGTTGCCTCCAACTCGCACGCCACGCTTCGAGGCAAAGCTCTGGACCACGAGGTTCAGTGCCGAAATATACGGCTGAGTATCGGTGCCACGATGCTCCGGTTTGCCACTCATGAAACTATTGGGCGAACAGATGTGAGTGGGTGCCAGACATACGGTAAAAAAACTCACTCGTTCAAGGTGGACAAGCTCAGCTCCCGCTGGAACTTGAACTCCACCGTAAACACCATTGCCTGTGGATTGTCCTCCTGGTCCACCTCGAGGTATCGGATTGGAACGCTTAGAGGCTGTGGTAGAGGCCGGGCAGAGACGAGTCGTTGGCTCTTGTCATGAGCCACGTGCCTGGTGAAGTTCGAGAAGGCTGGGCTCTGCTCGACGAGCTCGAGTATCCGGGGACGTCGATCGCCTTTGGCTTGGGCCTTGGGCGATATCTCGATCTCATACTCGTGGTAGACTGCATCCTTGGGGATCTTCACCGCAAAGAAGTTCGTCCTGACCTGACCAGGACGACCAAGTGACCCCCAGCCGGGGCGAAGGGGCATTTCCGGTTGAAGACGAATGCGACTGAACGACTGCACGAGTTTGTCGAGCTCACTTAGCCGTGGATGCAGAGTGGTAGGCTCTCCGGAGCCAAAGATTTGCGGTGGGCCACCGGGAGATCTTCCTCGAGATGCGCCGCTGCCTGTACCACGGAATCCACCGCTAGCAGGTGGTCTACCTCTCGCGCCTCCACCCCGAGGTCCTATGCCAGGGTCTCCGCCAGAAGCGGACGGAGCAGGACTCCCACGTCCCCTCGAGGGTGAGCCTCTACCCGCGCTCGGTGGTCCAGATCGTGGGCCGCGTCCTCGCTGAGGTCCCCTTGGAGGCCGTGAAGCCATCTTCAACAATGATCAGCAAGGTGGAAAAGGCGCAAAAAGGGTGAAAAGGGAGGAAGTAGAGAGCGTCAATATGGTTGGAAGAGAGGTGTGAGCCTGCGAGGGGCTCATGCAAACCTCACCGTCGTCTTATATGTCGCCTCCCCCACCTCAGCCGAGGGCTGCGGTAAGCTGCATGCAGCTGCAGCTGCAGCTGCAAGCCTCGCTGCGAAGATTTACATAATTTGTGAATAGACCACCTGAGACGCTCGTCCGGTTCGCACGCGATCGACCCTGCGCAACATGATAATAACTGCGGGCTGACATTTGGCGTTGTGAGAAAGAATTGGAGGAGGCGGGATGACATACCTGCACCTGCGCAGAACCGTCTTCAGTGCGGTATCGTGATAATGTAAACTCTCCATAGCCTGTGTAGTATCACGGATACTCGTGATATCCGCGGATCCTGGACGTAGCGATCGAGTTCTGAGCAAACAAAATACACCGGTAAGCATAACACGCTTAGGTGCTATATACAACGCTGTGGTAGTAGATAATCCAGGGACGGTAGACGGTGCAGTGTGGGTGCCATCAGAAGGAAATTGAGAAAGAGCGAAGCGGAGATTCAAATCCAAAATGATATTCCAACTTCGGTCAGCTGTACAATTGTATCGGAGCTACAATAGCTACTCTGCTCAAATCACTTCCGACTGAGAGCTCTGGAGCCGTACAGTATTCACTGTGCTCGCCCTGACAAACGTATCCTCACTGTATGAAAATCCCTGGAATTCAGTCACAGCGTTCGAGCGACTGTACAAGTTCAATATCCAACGCTATATCCTCAACATAGTCACAACGCAACAATATGTACTTGGCTGTCGCTAACCTGTGGTCCCAGCGACCGCGATACGCCTCCGTCTAATGTCCTACGACTCGCAACCGTTACAGCAGTCGCGCTACTCGGGCTTCCAATGCGGTCGCTTTTCGGGCCATCTTCCTGCGAGATTCGTGACTCCGAGTCGTCGTGGACAAACTGGGCGATCTCGACGGTGATGTTGATGTCCTTCATCTCGAGGTCGCGTTCGGTCTGCCTGCGAATCATTCGGCGCATTGTGGGTATGATGCTGCTCTCTGCTTGTCCCGGTGGAGGGACAGGCCTCGTCGGCTCAGGGAGGAGCGCCCCGTCCGCCGCGAGTCCGATCCGCACTATGATCATGTTGAAGACAATGCATATGATAGGTGAGATCTATGAGTAGCACTCAGTCAGTTGCCAAACCCTCACGGCGATCAGTATGTGGCAGCTGTTGATACTCACCATATCCAGGATCACATAGACACCATTCGAGCGGACGAGGAACAGGATGAGGGCCGCCGTCATCGTAAATGAATACAGCGCGCCGCTTTCAATGATGACGCGCAGGATAGGCGACAGGCAGCCCCCAGTCTTGTACTCCGCGGATCGACTCGTTACTTGCCATATTCTGTATGCCAACGCGACTATGGGACACCACAACACCATCAGCGTCCACAATAAGGATGCAGCAAGGACACGTGAAAAAGACTTACATGTTGCACAAACATTTGTCACCAGTGTAACACACCAGTTGGCCGTCAGCCAGTGGCTTGGCTCTGCAGCGAAGATACCTTCGGACTCTCCCATAGAAGATGTCGCCAACGCATAGCCCAAACCAGCAGAGGACGCTGAGTTTGGATATGCTCGTCAGCACCACTAGCTATTGATCAACTCAAGACGCGTACCGAGGAGACCCAGCCACCCGACGGTGGGTACGACGATTACAAGCACGTTATTCCACACCTTATATGTACGATATATCTGCACACTCAGAAGGTGAGCGTCTCGTGTTCGGCTTGCAGATTGGACAATGGGGGCTTACTACTACACCGTCCAAGATCAGCGTTTGCGCATTATACAGGGTATTCTTGATCACAAACGAGACTCTTGAGACGTCGCCGAAAAAGTCCTCCGGCCCCCCTGGTAAACCCGGGCCTTCGTGGACGAACCCCAAATAGAGCCGGAGAATGTTCACTACCATCTCCTGCGTGCGCATGGCGGCGATGTTAGTACTCAAGTCAACACGTCGCCATCGCTTGAGCGCTCCGCAGAGGCGAAGCCTTGAACGGGCGAACGTACCATGGTGGATAGTAGCAGGAGCGCGGAGGACGCACTGACCATTGCCCAGTTTACGCGTCGCTCCTTGCGGTTCCGCAGGAGGACCCACAGCGTGAGCATGAACAAGAATACAGACAATCCTGTTTGCCAGGCGAATCATCGTAAGCTCAGAGAATACCCATCAAAGATGTATAGCCGGGAACAGAGAACGGACTTACCATACAAGATAGCCTCGAAGGACGTGGACAAGAGAGCAGCCTCGATCAATTGCATGGTATCCGAGTCCAGATGGCTCAGACCAACGCGAGAAGACGAACGTAACGAGCGTGAAGGTGATGATAGGGAGGATTGAAGGAGGCCGTCGGACCCGCCGCGAGTGATAGGTCAACTAGGACGTGCGTCGAGCGATCGCGGTCCAGAGGTCGGCTTGGAACGCGGACTAAAGTACCCAAGACTCGCAGGGCGCGGGAACGGGAAGGTCGAAGACACGAAGAGAGCCCCCACGGACAAGATGGCAACCTGTCCGCTCCCCGTGGGCGAACGCGCAGCCATGTTTATGTTATGACACATCGGTATAGCAGCCACCGCCAGCGAGGGGCGGCGTACGCTAAACCCATCCCGCGCCGGCAGAGGTCAGACGATGACAACATAGTACGCGGCCACCGCATCGCGATTCTTGATTCCCTCGCCGCTCCTCGAGCTTCCGAGGTCGTAGCCGCGGTACGGCAGCCAATGTGCGGTGGGACGACGGGCGTACCGGGCTTAGACGATGCAGAGCAGGTCCCGGTTGTCGCAGGATTGACGTGTTGCTCCAGCCAGGAATCGCCTCGACGTCGGTAGCTCCGAGCAAGGAACTCACGTCGACGGTGATGCCCGCTCGGCAAAGGCGCAAATGCAAATTGCAAGCCCGACCAGTTGAAGCATCGAAGGGTGCGCATGCCATAAATTAACTCATTGCGCTCTGATGCGCCGTGTCGCTCTCCATTGCTTGAGCTCCATTTGCCTCGCCGAATCTTCGTCGAATGTCAGCTGTCCTACGGCCTAGGCAGCTGTGAGTAGCTGGAACAGCGAAGGCGTTCATTTACGGTTGCCTGGTATCGCTCGGAGAGCGTGTGCGTGGAAGACCTTGGCCGTCCGGACCCGAGTCCAGCGGCGAACCGGGAGTCGGGACGAGCGGGGTGAGCTCGACCCAGCAAGCTGTAGCGACCCCTGTGGCACTGTCCGGCCGAGTAGTTGTGCGCGGAGCAATTGGCCGCGGGGATCAATGCGAGCGCTGTGGCTAGATTGCCGAATGAGGTTTCCGACACCGTCCTGACCCTGAGGCGAGTACTCAGGCCGCTTTGCAAAGTCTGAGCACTCACTGACACTCAGGCCTCAGGCCCGAAGCGCCATGAGTTGAGCGTATACGACGTTGTCAAGGCTGAGTCGGAGTAGGTTTCTACGAACCTGGGAGCGTTTCCTGTGAGATACAAGGTGTCAATGAAACTACATGCTAGTAACTCGCGTCTCGACGTCTTCGTCGGTATTCCGCCTAAATTCTGGGCTCAGAAGCGCAGAGAGGGACGGTCTTCTTCAGTGCCGGCGACAACGAGCTTATTTGACGGCTCGGGTGCGGAGGTAGCGCGCGCAGTCCTCGTTCGGGGAGACGGAGAAGCTGCATGCACACCATGGAATCCTCGGATTTGTGTGTCCAGGACCGACTACCATAGTATCCTGTAAGGGCTCAAAATCAAGTCTTGATCACTAGGATGTTTGGTCGTCGCGAGGTACGGTCAGACAAGGTCAGAGAGTTGGGAATGCTAAGTCGCAGACGCCTGGAATTTCAGAGTCTCAGCATGAAATTGTCTGATAGTACGGCATCGTGGCATGGAGACATGAGCAACATAACTTCTATTTAGCCCAATCCACGACCACTTCCTCTTCACCGACGAGTGAGCGCATAGCAAGCTCTGGCTTATCCCAAGTAATCTTTACTCATAAAGTGAGCGAGACATATCACCAGTTGATCGAATAGGAAAACACACGAAGTGATTGGCGCCTGGGACATGCACGATCTTCATGTTGCGCAGCGGAAGACCCTTCTCCTTCGCTTCTGCAATCTCTTTGTCCAACTCGAAGAGCGCCGCTTGGGTCTCCCACAACGAGCTTTCGCATCTCACAAAGCGCACCTCGACGTGCGGCCATGCGCTCGCATTCTGAGCAGCATCTCGCGAGGGCAGGTACAGCGCTTCCTCCTTCAGGCGGCCAAATAAGCCCCAACTCAAGCCTGCGACGAGCAGCATGAAGTCGGAGCCATCAGGATTGCCGGGAGAGGGGTCCGCCATGTTCGCCAACTCGCCCTGGGTGATTGTCATGAAGGTCGGGGGCGGGTCCTCAAGCGGGGTCTTCTGCTCGAGCGTCTCGAGGGAGTCGCCGTGTCGGAAGTATCCGCTGAGCCACTTGGGGAAGCGGTCTGCACGCTCCTCGTCTGTGAGCGTGGTATCGAACAAGGGCTGGTATGCGCCCACGGCGGGGTCCGGGTACCCAAACAAACGGTATGATGCATCTACAAAGGAAGTTAGCATGACTGTTCAACAACGATTATGGGAGAATGGAGGCTCGAGGTCACTCACCGAAGAAGACGATACGTCGAACGTATCGGCTCAAGTCGAACGCATCCGATGGGAGCTCGGAGGTGACGTACGCGAGGAGTGCGGTCATCCACGCGGTTGCAAAGGACCACCCTGCAACGGCGATCCCACCCTTGTTATTCTCCGCATCTGCGAGGGGGAGTTGCTCTTTCTCAACAAGACTAGCCAAAAAGGCGTATAGCTCCCGTGCGCGCTCCATCATGAAGGTTCGCAGCTTCATAAGCTCCTCGGGTATCTCGGACGCATCGGGCGCCTCCTGATACGAAGACGACTTGGGAGGGGGAAGGAGAGCACGATCTTCCTCGCTATAGGGTCTTGAGCCCTTGTAATCGCGACGGTTCACCAGGATGACTCGTGTATTGTACCGAGTTCCGAGTGGAATGAGCTTGACAAAGGCACCTACAGTACTCGTTAAGTAAGACTAGTACTACGGCACCCGCCAGCTTGGTACGTACCTGCATGCCATGTATAACCATGCAACATGACCAGAGTCGTGTAATCTGTGCTACCTTGCGGGGCTCCAGAGTCTTGGAGTACACCGAGTCCGCTGGAGGGATCCATGGTGAGTTGTAGGGTGCGCTGCGGAAGATGGGGGGCCTCTTGTACCATAGTTATCTCTAAGCGAGCGGCCATAGCCCGAAAGTTCATCTGCTATATTAGGTAAGGGTTGAATAAAGACCACGAGAACCGGGTGGTCCTGGAGATGGTGTAATCAGTTGTGAGGACGTGGATTTAAAGACCATGTTTCACAAACGTACCAAGAATAAGTCATACGCTTTTACGCATGACAGTCCAACGACGCGTACGTCGTACAATATCACGGAGCGGCCGTCTACATACGATGCACAAGATTCCGGGCAACCGTCCCGTAGCGTCCCGTCCAACTTCCTTCATGTTGTTACCACCTTGTAGCCGTAGCGTTTGGCTGACCATGGGCATCATTGAGATATTGCGCTTCGCTATGACCTATATGTTCGGCAATGTTGAATGGAATGCACTCTGTCAAGGTAAATGACGGTGTGCTCACCTGCGAATCCTAGTATAGCGTCGTTATGATCCTTACGCAGGTCACTCACATATAGATCCACTGCCTGATACGTTGATTCACCAGGCTAAAATGCCCCCGTATAGATTTCGCGCAGAATCTGAACTAGATTGAGACATGGTGGTAGACCGCAGCAAGCACTAGCAGTGAGCGCTAAGCACGAGGCGTCAAGTCGAAAAGACGCCGCATAGGGGCGCTTGATTGATTGTTATGCGCGTCTACTTGCTTGACGATGAGCGCTAACTGGAGCTTACAGCTTCTTCCGACCGTTCAGATGCACCGTGGACCCAACGGTCGTTGCAGTAGGGGCATCTGGCGTCCTAAAGCGTCTCTCAGATACAGATGGAACTTGTATAATACTTTGCGGTCGACAGGTCAGTCATACCTCCCATGTTGAAGCGAAGTCGCAGTCGGTAAACCGTAACATGCATGGTCGACTTGAGGTCGTACTAATAGCACCTCTAGATCTGACGGAAGATCCGCTCTAGGGCAATGTCATCGTCGAACCATTGCGGAAGTGGTCTTCGTGCCCATGAAATGGTGCTATGTGATCGAGGCCGCATTCCGTTGAAACTTCAAATCGACGTCCAACTTCGCGGTCGTAGACTCGTACCAGCGGGCCGTAGGGTCATCTAGTGGTCATCTTCCGGCGGGAACGCTACCGGTATGACTCCAAAGCTCATAAGTACATCGGATGATTTTCCTCGATCTGTGTAAACGCCAAGCTCATAGATCCTACTCTCTCTCTATCCAGGAGTTTGCTGCACTCGATTGACAGAAGACGCGCAACTTAGATGTAACTTTGTGCCACTTGGACATCGAGGAGTGCCAACACATCTTGGCAATCATCCTGTAACCAGATTTCTGTTCAGCTATCTGCGTCTTGGGCAGCAATCCGCAGTGTTCGGAGGGACAATGATCATTCTGAGAGGTCATTGCCACTCCATTCCACGATTAATGCACCTCAGGAGACTCTGAAAGCGCTCGCCAAGGTGACCTCTCGGAGCGCCTGCTGTCTACAAGTCCTTCAAGGCGTCATCGAACTGGTGGGCTTCAAGCCAACACTACGCAGCAGAGAGCGATTCGTACGCGATTAGCTCACCTGACGGACACCCATGACGAGTAGTGCTGGGGTGTATAAAAACGCCTCAAACATACCGAAGTCGAAGCATCCCCCTACTCCTCGACTACCGCACACATCCAGCCATGGATTCTCAGCGTACCACCTTGCTCACGCTGCCCGACCTTCACGCCATCACTCCATTCGTTGGCTCCTTCAACCCTCACTACGCCAAGGTTGCCCTCGAGTCGTCAGCCTGGGTCGACGACTCGCGCGCGCTCTCGGACAAGAAGCGCGCATTCTTCTTTCAGACCGGGCATGAACTCCTCTGTGCCCACGCGTACCCGTACGCTGACGAAGAGCGGTACCGCGTGACGTGCGATTTCATCAACCTCCTCTTCGTCTTCGACGAAACCAGCGACGACCAGACTGGCGAAGGCGTATCGCGCACCGGTAGCGTATTCTACAACGCCTTGACCAAGCCGGAGTACGACGATGGGACCCCACTTTGCAAGAGTACCAAGGAGTACGCACGCACAGCCCTTCGGATCTCTCGTATTCACTGACTAACTACGCTTCGACGTGTAGGTTTAGGCAGCGGCTGTTGAAGCACTGCAGGCCTCTGACCTACCAGAGGTTCATCGATAGCTGCCAAGCTTACGTTGAAGCGGTCGCTGTGGAGGCCGAGCTTCGGGCGCGCGGAGAAGTGCTTGATCTCGAGGCGTACCAGACGCTTCGCCGCGTCAATAGCGGCGTCCCCCCCGGCCTTCGCCCTCATAGGATACGCCTTGGGCATCGATCTGCCTGACGACATTTTGGAATACCCCGCGATGATGGCAATGTATTCAGCCTCGGCTGACATGGTGTGCTGGTCGAACGTAAGCTCCCAATCGTATTTCCGACGCTTGCTCGCAGAACTCACCTGATCTTTGTTCCAGGACTTGTATTCGTACAACATAGAACAGGCGATGGGCCACACCGGCAACAATATCATAACCGTTCTCATGACGCACAAGGGCCTCGGCCTTCAGGAGGCTGCGAACTACATTGGCGAGCACTGGAAGACGCTGATCAAGACCTATCTCGACGCGAAGAAGAGCCTCCCGAACTGGGGCGTGAAGATCGATCACGAAGTGGTGCAGTACACGATGGCGTTGGAGAGCTGGGTGATAGGGAATCTGAACTGGAGCTTCGAGAGCTTGCGCTACTTCGGTTCTACTCGGCACGAAGTCAGGCGCACGCTTGTCGTGCGCCTGCACCTTCGTCAGATCGAGGAGGGCGACGAGACGGACGTATGAGGTAAGTGCTCTCCACTGTGGCGCGATCCGAGGCCTCTGACGCTGCTTGTGCGTGTCTACAGCCTCTCCTAGTGTGAATGTACCGCCGCATTGTGTGCACAAGCTGAATATGCCCTAGTATCACGAGAACACCCCAGTCGATTTCCTCGTGTAGAATAAAGTCAGTTTGATGTCTTCCACTTGCAGATGCTCCTGACTGTACGTGATTTGAAGTCTGCCGTTAATCGATGATGCTCATTACGAACCTTTCCCACATGCGATCCTTATTATCTGTACCCTGACTAGTCGGATCGTCGGTGGCTTCTTCGCAGCGATCTTGTACGCCCCGAATCGGATGTGACATCAGCAGTCTGAGGGACTGAAACTAGCTCGTTCTTAGTTTTGGGTTTTCAGCGACCTAATGTTAGCCCGAACCTGCGCAGACGGATCAGTTCCACTGAGCATACGGAGTAGGATGTGTGACGGACGCTGACGAGCATTCACGGCAAGTACTCACACGGCCAGCTAGATAAACGTAAATGGACGCTAAATCTGTGTTGCATAGCGAAACTGATATGCTTGGCCGCACGCTGATTCCTCTTCGTACGATAGAGAGTAATCTGCCGACCTTGCAGGTAGGCGACCTTATGGAAGAACGAGGACCTCAGCCTGCAAGACACGCTGCAAATCACACCGGACTCGCTCCGGAGGACTCTAATCGGGCAGTACTACTACCCCATACATGAAGGGAGAGGGCAAGGAGATCCTTGCAAGGTAGCGCAGTACGCGATGGCGATGGCGAGCAAGGCCGTGCCATGGAGTGCACTGGTCTTGTACACTTGTGCCCTCGTTGACAGCTGAGTCGACACTAACCTATTGAGAGGATAGTGAGTGCCCTCAGTGTGGCGCAATGATTGTTTGATGACCTCACTTTTGTCTATTTGGTGCTTGCGGGCGTAGTATCTGCTGCGTCGCTATGAAACGTCCTTGAAGCCTTCAACCCCCAGCACCAAGATGCCGCGCTTATGGGCGGCTGTGTTCCTAGGTAAGTGGCGCGATCCTTGTCACTACAGTCCTCAATCAGCCAACACAGAGGACCGTTCTCTGCCACAACCGACAAAGCACCGAGGCAGATCCTTGAGCCTACCACGCATACGGGCTACAGCACTGCGAGACGGCTTATCGACAGCATGGCCAGAACAACCCATCGAGGTGGTCAATTTCCATGTCGAAACGATGTAACAGCGATGTCGAAAGTTTGCCAGGATGTTCGTGGTGAAGCTTTGATGCCGGTATGGACATCTCGATACTGCTGCGCTAACATGAGGCGCTAGTTCACAGACGCTTCCGGCGCCGAATATACAGAGACATTGTACGTGACCTGGTACTGAATCGTATGTGCCGGGCTTGATACACTGACATTACCTTCTGCACGTTCGTGCGCGTCTGACCCGGACTCGAGGCCATGGTCTCGCCGATACTATATCCTAATTTCCTGTGATAATCCCAGACGACTCGGTACAAAGAGCAATATCGGAAACACGGTTGGCTGTTCAGTACTGCCGCTTTGCGCGTCACGCAAGTTATAGCGTTGGCGGGCTCGCCGTGCATCGTAGAATGGAGTCTAACCGTTTACTTGTGAGTCCTGATCGCTTACCAGTACGTGTTCCAACCCTTCCATGATGATATCTGACGGGATGGTGTAGGGCGAACGCACGGTGACTCTGAACCCGCCTAAGGCGCATCATTGGTGGGTCGGTGGCATGCTATCTTCTCACCATATTCAGACCTGCAGATAACAAGTGAAGTTCCGTGGCGAAGGTCGTTGTAACCACTATTGGTCGTTGCCTTCTCGCTGCCGTTCCTAGAATCAGAAGACGGTAACGGGAGCTCTGCCATTCAAGGGTGTCGCCGCCACTGGTGGCACGAACTATCCGCTCCTGGTCTGATGAACCTTCCCCTCTCATGCGGTATGACATCAAATGGAGGGGAACCTTTCGTGATCAACGCTACGTGAAATATGGCAGCTCTCATGAATCCACCGCTATATCGTATAAAAACAGGTGAACTATCGCTGGAAATCCTCAGCAGCAAGCCCTCTTCGAACCCTCGCCTCGTCACGATGACAAGCAATAGTACAAATACGACCAACCCCACTTCCTTTGTCATCCCTGATCTACACGCCATGACGCCCTTCGTTAGCTCTTTCAACCCTCACTATGACAAGATCTCTCTTCAATCGTCTGCATGGGTCGACCAATTCTGTGTTCTTGAAGGGAAGCAGCGTGCCCGCTACATTAGCTCCAAGACTCAGCTCCTCACCCCCTACGCGTACCCCCGCGCTGACGAGGAGCGCTATCGGTGCTGCTGTGACTACGTGAGCATTCTCTTCACGTACGACGAGATCACCGACCATCAGAACGAAGAAGACGCTCGGCTGTCCTGCGAGAGCTCCTGCAGTGCCATGGAGGACGCCAACTTCGATGACGGTACTGCCCTATGCCACATGACAAATGAGTGAGTTGATATCGCCTCCATGCCCACCCAAGGCGAACAAATACTGACAACCTGGCTGCACCGCCGGACATTAGTTTCAGTCGCCGGCTGTCCAAGAGCTGCGGTCCAACTACATTCCAAAGGTTCATCAACTACTGGAAGTTGTACGTCAACGCCGTGACCAAGGAGGCTCAACTCCGGGAGCGTTACGAGGTCCTCGATCCCGACTCTTTCGAGATCCTCCGCAGGGACTTTGGTAGTGTCCTTGTCAGCTTGGTCATTTCAGGCTATGCGCTCGGAATAGACCTCCCCGATGAGGTTTTCAATCATCCCACGTTTGCAGCCATGTACCTCGCCGCTACAGATATGGTCTGCCTGTCAAACGTTAGTATTCCCTGCCTTTGCGGAATCATCTCAGCCTAATCTTCGCTGACCCGCAATCATGCATCAGGACTTGTATTCTTACAACGTGGAGCAAGCCGCGGGCCATGGAGGCAACAATATCCTCACGACGCTCATGAAGGCCAAGAACCTCAGTCTTCAAGGCGCAGCAGATTACGTCGGCGAACACTGGAAGACTCTGATCGAGCAGTACCTCGACGCGAAGAGGCGCCTCCCGAGCTGGGGCGAAGAGATCGACAAGGACGTCGCACAGTACGCGGATGCGATGGAAGACTGGGTCATAGGCAGCATGGACTGGAGTTTCGAAACGTCACGCTACTTCGGCGATGCAGGACAGGAAGTCAAGCGCACGCGAGTCGTACATCTGTCTCCTAGCCGCGCTGAGGATGCAAGCGCCACGGAAGTGAGTGCAGACGAGTGATTGAACCTGAGGTATGTGCGCTCACGGTGCAAACGTTACGCAAATTGTCATCTCATGATTGTCTGCTTTCAGACGATCTATGCCTAGCCTCTTCTGTTCTCTGCGCTTTTCTATGTCTGCTTGAAGTTCTTGTACGATATTGTAGGTGCCTGTCGTGGTTTATATGGCCGCTCGCTTTTCCTTTTGATCCTGTCTCGTTGTATGATTATGAAGCGTCAAGCGTGTGGAGTGTACAGCTATCGCGATTGAATGATTAAGAACCTATACTACGCTCAGCCGAGGTGGCCGCGTAGCTCTCGGACTGCGAGCCTCAAATGGGGAGTGTCGGAACCACTTCGGTTTCTCCGTGAGAAGCCTTGAACGACGCCATTCAGAACGGCTGGGAAGACTCGCATGACAAGTGCGCGGCGGGAGGCACCCACAGTGCTCGAACAGGCTTATAAGGTATGCTCTGCCGACCCACTGCACGCTCGAATTAGGTGTGGTGGAACACGCACCACCTATGATGTGATTGCTGCATGGCCGCCGAGAGGTACTACAGTACCCGCACGAGAGGTATCATCGGTAGGAGAGGATGAGATGAGTAGATGAGTACACGTAGTTCGAAGCTGCCAATTTTGCCTTCTCCTACGAAACAACTAGTCCGACACCTAGTAGTAGTAGAGCCCCCAAATCACCAGCGACTTGCAGACGCCAGTAATGAACAGAAACCGCGCGATGTCGAGAAACAGCACACGCACCATCGCCGACGCTCAGACAAGGCTATGTTGGTCTGAGAGCGGCTTCTCCGACCTGTCGCTATCATGGAACGACCACGTCGGCGAGGACTCTTCGTCATCCCTGCCACTCAGGACCACCCCTCCCCGGATGCTCGCGTTGCGCCTAGGGTCGAGCGGGATCCCCGACGCGGACACCGGTGGGTCCCCCNGTGACGACGTAGTCCGAGTCGTCCTCGATGACCTGCGTGATCTCGACCTTGAGGTCCTTCATCTCGTACGTCCCATCCGGCCGGCGGCGCATTCCCATACCCACGGCGACGCCAGGGGGCCCGCCGCTGCGCTCGACCGACACGCCCGTCGCGGCCCACGTGCCGGGGTTCGTACTCGCACCGAAGATGCTGCGGTCGCTCGCGATGCCCATGCGGATGATGAGCATGTTGAAGACGATGGAGATGATGGGTGAGATCTGTCGTGGCGCGGTGCGGCGCGAGCAAGCGAGCGTTGATGAGATAGGTTAGAAGAAAGGTGTCAGCTACGAGCGCGACGTGTGCGTGCGAAGATGTGGATAGAGAGACACACCATGTCGAGGAGGACGTAGACGCCGTTGGACTTGACGACGAAGGAGATGAGCGCGGCAGTGATGGTCATTGAGTAGATCGCGCCGCTCTCGATGATCACGCGGAGCACGGGGCTGAAGATGTTGGACGAGCGATACTGCGCTGACCGTCTCGCGACTGTCCAGATCCTTCCCGCGAGTAGCACTGGGAGTCAAGATGTGGCTCATTAGAGCACGACTTCTATCTGACATCTAAGCGCTGGTTGCAGACGTACTTGTTGACGAGAGGTTCGTTCCGAGGGTGAGCGCATATACGGCGGTGATCCACCGCCCAGTCTGAACCGCGAAGACGTCCCCCATGTGTTTTGAAGAGTTCACAAGAGCCACGTTCAAGCCGACAGAGCCCGCTGTAGAGGTGCGTGAGCGAATTTGACTCGCGGCGGACATAAGGGACATGAGGCAAGACTCACCGAGCAGCCCGCACCAGCCAATGCATGGAAGGAGAACGACAAGCCCGCTTTGCCACACCACGTACGTGCGGTAGATCTAGAAGCGTCCACAGATGAGCAGCGCGTTCGTGATGAACTTGTGGGGGCGCGCGCATCATAAGTGATGACTGACCACGACGGCGTCGAGGATGAGCGTCTGGACGTTGTACAGCACGCTCTTGGCGACGAAGGTTGGGTCGGAGACGACGGAGAACCACGCTTCCGGTCCGCCGGGGACGAAGGGGCCCTTCGTGACGAAGCCTTCAAAGATTCGGGTGATGTTGACTGCCATCTCCTGGCGGAACGCAACACGGTATCCATCAGCGATCGAAGCAGAAGCAAGAGTTGAAGACGAAGCTGAGTGCGGGGAAAGGGGAACAGGGTCTTACCGCAGTGGCGAGCAGAATGAGCGCGCAGCCCGCCCCGACGAGCGCGTAGTTGACATGTCGCTGGCGGCGGTCGCGGAGCATGATCCACATCGCCAGCGTGAACATGAACACGGCATAGCCTGTGACCCAATCACGACGTCAGCGTGCCTCGCACTACGCGACATCCGCCCGCCGCTGCCGCTGGGGGGGTACAGCGGACTCACCATAGAGGATCGCCTCGAAGGTGGTGGACAGAATGCCCGCTTCACGTAGGGTCAGCATCGTGGCGCGTCTGTCTCAGGTCGAGGGGCCAGGGCGACGACGTGGCTTGAGGGGTTGAGGGCTCTAAAGAGGGCAGCGTGCGGGGTACTTTCGGTCATCGCAATAGCCTCCGCCGTATTTAATGAAGAGCGGGAAGGGTGAGCAAGGGGCGCAAGGGAACGCAGGAACCGCGGCGTGTGCCTTCTGATCGCCCACTCCAGCGAATGTCCGAGCAGGGCGCGAAGCGCTGCGCGGGTTCGCACCGGCCCAACGTACAAGGCAAATGTCTTGAGCAACATATGGCGATAAGTTCTACACCGGTGCTGTAAGCTGTCAGTTTAGCCCTTTGTGCGGCCCGTTGCCTACCTCGCGCTAAGCTGCAACCCTCGCACCTCCGTCGGCGCCGCAGACAGTGCGGAGGACGCGGCCTGGGCAGCTAGGTCGCGGGAGGGTGCCCGTTTCCCGATCGGCGCGTCCAGGACAAGGGTGACTTCTCGGTTTTTTACGAGTATGGCTTCGTCGTGGGCAGTACTGCGCTTCCTTGGGGAGCCTATAGAGTTCGTCAGCAATAGAGGGCCCATGTGCAACGGGATCTCCCGGCCAGTCCAGGGCTTGTGCACGCTGGTGAGAAGTGCTGTGAATGCGGGTTTACGAGCGTGCGACCACCAAATATGTCCGAGCACATGCTTCAGTTACGCTTAACCTTTGTTGTGGGGTTTGCATGGTAACCGAAGGATACTGTACCAGCATCGTAAAGCCACGATAGAACCTAGCACAGGCCACTACGACGCTTGCAAGCGTACGGAAAGAGCTCCGCTCATGCATGAGGATGTCCAAGGGAGCTGCGCCCATCGCCCCGCAGTCGGGTTGGAAACGAGGGTGTGGTAACAAGTCCAGGGTCCAGAAGACATGCCAATAGCAAGAAGGGAACTACCTTGCGCGGAAGAATACCGATCGCACATGGAGGCCCTTCTCTGTTCTCTGTTCCACTGCCTCCGAAGATGCTATTGACCACAGATCTGGCAACAGGGAGTATCTTGTCGGAGCCGTCGCAAACGCCCCCGAGAGAAGTATACAAGGAGACCACAGGGTCTCGAGCGGGCCACCGGCCCACCGCGCACGCCGCCACGTCTGTCTGCGCGACCTCCGAGATTTGCGACATGCGAGGCGGGTGCGCCGAGATCACCGAGTGCTTCGCGATGAAAAGTCGGAGAGTGCCTGACTCGTTCTGCACTACAAGGGTGATGAATGAGTTCAAGTGTCGACGATTCCAAGCGCGGCGATTTCTTGGACACGAGACAGAGTAGCGGTAAAGACAGTTGCACAATCTTTCCCTGCCTGTGGTACAAGGGCGGAGCCTGGAACATGCAACGGATTCCGAACAGGTTTGAGCCAGGAGGAATCAAGGATGCTGATGAATCCTACGTACCAATATAGCAGGATTCGCGCGGGTGGATTGACGGTAGGTCGAGCTGGCGCTGCCAGCTCATCGGATTGGTGCTCAAGGCTTCTACTTGCCTTGGGTAGTACACCATGCAATAACATGAGTATTATCTTTGACATGTTCGGCATGTTCCTTCCCTAGCGACGTTGACGGCTACTTGAAGCGCCGTGGTGTGAGATATCTGCGCGAGATCGCGGATGCATTGAGACACATGCTCAAACTCCGAGGTGAGCTTCAGGTTCGTGGCCTATCGCCCTTGGACTTGTTCAGGCCACACACTGAAGTAAGTATTGCGCTGGTAAGCGTGTGCCAAAAGCGACTAGTCATATATACCTTACCTGTACAATGCCATTTGTCATCCCGAATAGCTGACTTGGCAGTCCAACATATTCCAAGGGCAGCGTTTCATATGCTCTCAGTCAACAAGGGTGATCTGCATGAACATGTGCAGCAAAGTGCCGTTCTCTTCGTGTAGTTTCCTGCGATGTTATCGCTTGCGCAGCCCAGTCTTGAACGTTGGTGACTCGCGAGCATGTGATGACGGAACTTCTTCCAGCTTCTTTCCGCTACATAGCTCATGAATGCCACGCTCTGTAATCCTCCGAGCAGCATCTAGCAATGACATAAGAGACACAGCAGAGAAAGGGTGCAGAGGATGAGCGGGCAAGACAGGCCGCTGCGGAGAACAAGCGGCGGCGCTGCGACGGAGGAGAGCGAAAAAGTCAGATATTCCCCGGCTAGTGGCTGTGCTGCCAAGCCTAAATGTAGACGCCCAAATATCGGTTCGACTTCGACCAGCTCCACCGCCCAAAGCAGTGTGGGCAGTAGAAACGACGCAACAAGCTCTAATTCTCGCCTGCAATATGCATCAATCCATATGTTTTTCTGTTGCAAACAACTGCAAGGCATAAGTATGCGGGACTATGGCCTTGGCGTTGAAATTGATATTGACAGGCACCATCGATCGCCATTGCCACATGCCGTCTCATCACAGCGTCTCGACCACCCTCCGACTCGGGTCCGCCGGATGTCTCGCTCTTCAACGCTCGATGGGCAGAGGAAAAGTCGTGACGAAATGCAGAATTGGTAAGCTAGCAGCACCAGGTACAAGCCTGTATCCAGACGACGGCACTTACGCACATGGAGGGCGATAAACGTCTTGATTGCTCTGTGTTCCGCCGAGGATTACCTGTTTGAAATGCGGCCCTTCGACTTACATATCACAACAACAACCGTTGGACGAGCGTGTTTTCCACCCGAATAACTGATTAGCACAGCCCCAAGCACTAGCATAAAACGCCAACCTCCTTGGCTCCGGCAAGTCTTTTCCCCTTCTCCGCCGCGCTCGACGCACTCCTGCGCACCCCCGATGCGCCTTCCACTCCTTTCTGGTCTGCTGGGCTCCGTTGCCTCTGCGGCGGCCTCCCAGGTCACAATTTATGGCGTCTTCGGGAGCACCACTACCGCTGCTACACAGTCCGGCACTGATGCTCTCCCATCTACTACTTCCTACTTCACCATCGACTCGCCCGCCACCTATACCGGCCTTGCTGCTTACAACCCAGTCTACCTGGTACCCCCAGCGATACCCAACCCGCCTCCCGCGAACCAGTTCACGATCAGCCTGCCTAATGGGGCCGCGAACATGAATGGCCTCTCCATACCCCAGGCACCCACCTTCTTTGGCTTCTCGATCGAAATGTCGGTTGCGACACAGCTCAGTGAGTTTCTCTTGGGTTTGCACGGCGTGCCAAGCTTGACGTGTATCGTTTGTGGGTGGTGACTGGCAGTTGGAACCAACTCGTGAGTGCACCCAAGAGCTTCGCGGAAAGGCTTGTCTGATCGTATGAGCACAGATCTCGGCTCAATGTTCCCTTCCTCAACTTGATGTCTTTGTACATCGAGAAGGCTGGATCTGTACATGTCCGTGTCGGCGGTAACACACAAGACACGGCGTTCATGGTGGATTCGTTCCCTGATGGAAGGATCATGGAGAAGGACAAGGAAGACGCGTCTAACCCTGTACGTATTGTGTTCCTGTACTCCTACATCTCCTTAGAAGAGGTTGGGAAGTCAAAGTCGCCCTTGAGACTCGTCCAAGCCTTGTCCACGCGTTTCTCGTGCAGTACTCACCACCAGCGCCTAGACCTCCACTCCAGTCTTGGCATTCACGCCCGACCTCTTGTACATGCTTGGGAACGTCTCCAGTCTGATCAATTGCCACTGGTACCTTGGTAAGTGATACTTCCAAGCTTGTCAATTCGTCTACTGATCACGCAATCTTCGTAGGCGTCCCTTTCAACGACACCTCCAACTGGCGCTTGGAAATCGCAGAGCTCGCGGAGGCCGTCTTGGGCGACCGTCTGCTGGGTTTCCAAGCCGGTAACGAACCCGATCTCTACGGATCGTGCGTACCTTCCGTATCCACACCCAAACCACGCAACGAGGCTGAACATTGTTGCTCTTTGTTGTCGCCCTCTACAGCCACGGACACCGTCCGACTAATTACAGCGAGTGGGACTACTTCGGGGAGTTCTCCCTGCTCACGCAGGCATATGGGAGCGACACGAAGATCACGAACAAGAAGTCGCTGATTGCGCCGAGCACTGCGGGCCACAACTGGCCCGTCGACCTCGACTACAACTCTCGGCCGTTCGGCCCCGAGCCGGTCTGGGACACCGGTTTCGTCCAGGCGTACGACCAGTTCCTCTCGGCGCTTGCTGTTGAACGGTAAGTCGCATCTACCACGTCTACGTCTCTCATGACAGGCATCATGGCGTTTTGTTCGGAGAACGGTGAGACAGTGAGACGGGATGGCCCTTTCCACATCTGACCTGCGTTCATGAGGGAAATGGAAGGAGAGAAGGAAACACAACGTCTTGCTCTCTAAGTACCTTATAACGATGAGCATGCGGTGATGCCCCTCGTGTCTCTGTTCTTCTATATGTGCTGCCTCTAGTATCACGAGTACTAAACAATATGCCTGCCCAGCTACCCGGATCAGAACTGCGGTGTCATTTGGCCTGACCCTAACGACCCCCCGAAGAACCTCATTGACGTGTTCCCCGAATACCTCACGCATCAGACGAGCCTGGATACGATCGGGCCATACTTGAACTCGACGATGCTCGCGCAGGGCTGGGGCAAGCCGTTCCTGATGTTCGAGACGAACACGGCGTCGTGCGGTGGCTTCATGGGCATCAGTGACTCGTTCGCCGCAGCGCTCTTTGGCGTCGACTGGGCGATGCAGCTCGCGAATGGAAACTTCACGGGCGCGCTGTTCCACGCTGGTGGGCAGAATGTCGCGTATAACGTACGTCTGCTTTTTGAGTTCGATGCTGCGGTTATGGTTCCGTTCGCTTCTTGTGTGTGGTCGTATGCTGACATGTTGTACTGCTTCTCACCGTCATTCTTTTAGCCTTTCACTGGTGCGTCCTCAGCTCATTTGCGCTAGCCAGCCCCCTTGTTGTCCTGACACTAAAATTTTTCTTTCTATCTTCACAACAGCGCCCCCGACGAACGAGTCTGCGTTCCACCAATGGACGATCGGCCCGATCTTCTACTCCAGCTTGGTCGTGGCCGAGGCGCTCGGCACGTCGAACACGTCGCGCGTGAAGGACCTGTTCCCGAACAACGGCGACCCGCACACGCCCGCGTACGCGGTGTACGAGAACGACCAGCTCGCGCGGCTCGTGCTCATCAACTTCCTCGATGACCCGTCCGGCGCGAACGACTACACCGCGACGCTCAACGTCGGCGGGCAGCAGTTTGGCGAGGCGAACGCGGTCCCGGCGCAGGTCAAGGTCAAGTGAGTCGCGCTCGCACCTGTCTTGTTGCACTCGATCGCACCGCCCCCGAAGTGAGACATGAGCTAACCTGTCGCGCACAGGTACCTGTTGGCACCCTCCGTCTCTGAGAAGGATAATATCACATGGGGAGGACAGGTATGGTCACCACTCCATCTTGCGACGCGCATACACTCACCACCCACCCCCTCCCCCACACAGACGCTCGGCGCGCGCTTCCAAGTCGACGGCCGCTGGAAAGGCACTGAGGACGTGCAGACCGTGCAGTGCAACCAAGGCGCGAACACGTGCGACATCAAGGTGCCCGCGCCGGGCGTCGCGCTCGTCTTCGTCTCGGACGCCGCGCAGCAGGCCGCCGCGGCGCCGCAGAGCATCGCGACGTTCCCGACGACGGTGATCACCAAGACGGCGAACACGGTCTCCGTCGACCCGAGCGTGCTCGCGACGTCGAACGGGGACAGCGGCAAGGCGCGCGCGAACCGCATTGGAGGCACGAGCCAGGGCGGCGCGAACGCTGCGGCGCCTGCTAGGCAGCCCGCGCTGGTGCTGACGGCGCTCTCGGGTGCGCTTGTTGGCGCGCTTGGTGTCCTCGCCCGTGCGCTCTGGTGAGCGATCGCTCAGGAAGGGGGTGTTGATGCTCTGGTTTTATCGTTGGAGCTGGGTCACAACCAGACAACATATTTTATGGAGGTTATTCTCAGGGCTGCTGGAGCGTCGCGCTGCTACGTGGGCGCGGCCGGCAGCGTGTATGGGTATACCCCGCTCGGGATCGTTGATGTATATACCTTACTCAACTTGGCGTGGCGTAATGTCTATCTTAAGCGTTGCACAGGAGCACTGGTTGCTATTCAATCCTGCTACTACTGCCCGCGAGCGCGGTGGAAGACGTCGAGCAATGGTTGGTTAGGGGCAAGTAGGTTCCGAAGGTGAGTGCTGTGGTAATCGTGCTACAGAGGGGGGTGGAGCTACTCGTTCGTGCTTTCCACATACCAAGTGCTCTGCGCTTAGCCCCAGTGGGATCCGGTTCTCGTCGGAGAGGCTTGCGCTGAGACAATCTGTGACCAGGACAAGCAACCGGAGCCCGCCAGCTACGCGAGGAGCTGTACGCAGTACAGACAATGCAAGATGGCAAGTACTCCCTGTGAACGCTGACCGCAACCACTATGATCATCGTCTCCCGCAGAGCACAGTGGGTCCGCCTGCGCTATACTTGATGCCAACTTACGGGTCTGATATTCATGGGAGAGCTTCGCAGTGGGTACTGATATCACGTCCATGCAACGGCGGCCTGCAACATGGCAGATCTGCGGCGGGCGCGAGCTTCATCCAGTCAGTGATCATGGTAATATCCCGACACTGCCCATTTTCAGGCTTGGAGCCGCAGCAGTCGAGGTGCGCCCGCGCTCGATGTGGCGCTTTCATAAGCGGCGGACAAAACCCTGATACGACGAACGTATGGCAGGCGGTTACGCAATCTAGTCGATGAATGGAACTAGAGGCGGGGCTAGGGAGGCGTCAAGCTTACAGGACGTCGGGGAACAGGCATACATGTACCATGGCACTAGCAGTGCAGCGTGCTTGTCAAGTTGTGAGTCATAGCGGGCCGCGGCGCTATCCCGCCGCGAACGATGAACCCACATAGCCAAACTGTGACGCTTCTGCCACCGTTGGCAGAACCCAAATACTGTACTTAGGACAATTCGTACCGCGGTCCGACTGTATCGCATACCGGCTAGTCGGTTGAGGCGGCCGCCGTTCTACGGGTATGTGTGTGCTTTGTGGAAGGCCGCGGCGGGCCGCCGCCTGTGGCACCTGCGATACAGGTATACTAGATGACAGGTTAGAGTCGGACACACTCAGCCTCAGCTTCTTCCTGGCCACTCGTCCGCCGCTAAGTGAGGCAGTGGCAGCGCCGCGAAAACGGCGCCGTCGACCGACGTGTTCTATTAGGCCCCTGACTGTACAATTTATCAGCCATTCGAGAAGCTCGTTCAAGTCGTAAGGGTACCTAGAGTCGGCGGACGATGCCTGAGGTACCTGGTATCGTTTGGAATGCTGACGCAGCGTGGACAATGATCTGTCTGAATGCCGGTGGTGCAGGATAGTGGTTCAACAAGTACTAACAATCGTGTGGTAGAGCTTGAAACCCAGAAAGTCTATAACGAATAATGCGGCACAGCCACGACTGTCAGCTTATGCACAGGGTCACGGCGGTGCCGATGGCTGATCTGCAACTTGACCGCACGCTGCCACCTCACCCCAACTCGGTCTTCATTGTCCCAGACTCCCAGCATCCTGCCCCTTCCGACGAGGCACCACCGCTCCTCGGGGGCCTCACGAACTCAGCAGCAGCACCATCGCGTCTGATGCTCGCTGGCAACTGTGTCATCTCTCCCGGACATCTGCCCATGTCGACTTGTAACCCCTCCTTGGAGCCTGGCATGACTGGCCACTGGTGACCTGTGGCTTGCCGCGCATGCCAATCTTGGATGCCGCGGCGACGAAACAGCCTGGTGCGACCGCATCCGCATCCAAGAATGTAAGGACTAGATGGATCTGGGTCGCTGCTGCGCCTCCTCTGGGCTGCTCCGCTTGCGTCCCGCGATCGCTCAGCGATGATACCCAGGTCCCAGGACGAGTGGGGCTGTATGAACGGTCCCGCCTAGGCCAAGCTACCGCAGCTCGTAGTACACACGCGCTGCGTCGTAGCCGCCTCACATCCAAATCGCTTCCACTTCCCCCAGTGGGCACTCCGTGTGCAATTGAGCCTGGGAGCGACTCTCACATCCCGCAGTGCCGCCAGCTGCAGTCACCCACCAGATGGCGAATAGCACGCGCTGCATCGCATTCTGTCAAGATGCACCGTTTCGTCACGATTACTAACGCGGCCGCGTCCCCAGCCTCAGGTTCGCACTCCGTTCCATCGCCGCCGCTTCGGAGCCTCGTCAATCGTTGTTCGTTGTTCGTCGCTCGCTGTGCCTTGTTGTTCGAGCCCATCGTTCGCCGCAGCGGGACGTCGAATGCGAACACGTACGAGGTCCCGCCTCGCCTGTACTGCTCGGTAATGTATCGTGTCGCCTGCTCCAGCCTGCTGATGATCCCGCACTCGGGAACAACGTCTCGAGTCGAACTTTGGATCCGTGCGCCGTCACTGCCTCTGCGGCGCGCCGAACAGGCACTTCATACTTGTCCGCATGTCTTCCTGGGACGTGGTTGCTTGGCTTGCCAGACAGCCGCGCGCAGGGACGCTACGCCACATAGCTCGACTCGGGACCGTGCCATGTTCACATCGGAGCCGCTCCCGTGCGTTCGTTCGAGAGATGGGCGCATGCCATGCCGGCGGCCCACAGCCTGCATTGCATTGACGGGCGCGCCGTTGACGTTCATTTCGCGTTCCGTGCACTCGGTATACGGATATGTGCCCGTCAGTTGAGATGGCGGAGCGCGGGGTGGGGCATCCGTCCTGCCTGCTTGCTGGGTCATTGAGGCACTGCGTGCCGACCCTGCTTTCGCTTGCCTTTTGTGGATGGGAGTGCAACTTGCATAGAATCGGGATCTGGATGACTCGGTGCGCATCAGCAGGGTCCTCGCGAGTCAAGCAGCTGTCTTTGTCTGGTTTCCGGTGCTGCAGTTGCTGCGCGGTCGTCACCGGTTCGATGGCACTAGGGCAGCATATAAGCCCGGGGAACTTGAGAAGGGACGGCATTGAAATCCGCTTAGCTGCACTCCCCGGTCCTCAGACAGACATCGCACTCAACCTCCTCCTCACTTACACACCACACCTCACCTTACACAAGCTCAACATGTCCCGCATTGCCATCGCCTCCCTCGTCTTCACCTTCGCTCTCGCTCTCTCTGCTGCGGCGGGCCCCGTCCCGAGGAACGCGGAGACTACGACAACGACGACGGACGCGATCCCCCCTCCTGCGTTCACCTTCGGTACGTATTTCACGCGCTCCATGTCGTCTTCGCAGTCGCTCATTCGCATCGCGCCCCACAGCTCCGCGCCCAGCGTCCGACCCGCTCCCGCCTCCGGCGCACTCGTCTGGCTTCCCGCCGATGGAGATGGACTGGCTCTCATAAACGCGACGACGACGGGCGCGCGGGCGCCGCTCTACCAGCCCAAGCGGGCGAAGGCACGGCCGCTACATTCCCGCACGCAAGACCCATAACAATGATTCCACTGATACCCGATCGTGACTCGACTCGATTCGACTCTATTCTAATCTCCTGTGAAACACCTCTCAGGGGCATTTCCCGCAATCTCCCTACAACATCCGCCAGCAGGATAATCAGTGCACGGGTCGCCAGTGCCAGTGATCGCGCCTTGGTGGGCCTGTGCTGTGCCGCGGCGACACCGCCTCGACACCGCTCGTCGTTGCAATGTCGACAGATATAGACATGGCAGCGGCGCGGCCCTCTTATACCCTCCCGCTCGCACGCCTCTCTTCGCCTCTAGGCCCACCCTTTTCTTGGATATGATACGACAGTGGCGGCAGCAGGGGGCTCGAGCCCGCGTTGTCTGCCACATCTCATCACCACTCCTTACGGCTGCGGCTGCTGCGATAGCGGTCGTGGACTCTCCTCCTTCTCCCTTTCTTTCTTGTGTAGGTTATATTGAGCGCTCTCTACAGTACTCCTGCTGCCGCCGTGGCAAGCGATCTCACCCTCTCCCGTCCCCTCGTTGACCGTGTCTGTAACCCCACCCCCACCCATTGTATCCTTAGCTCCAGCCGATACACCTACATCCTATAGTTCGTTCCCATATACCTCGCTGTTCCGTTATTACTTAGGCACTCTCGATTCTCGAGTGCCGTGTTCTGAGGATTCTGGACCAGTACCAGTATTGTACCTCCTAGTAGTGCACAGCCTACGCCGCTCCTTACTAGATACTTGTCGAGTATTCTTTACTACCCTCGTTTGTGTCTCCTGTATTCACTTTGTGTGCCGTATATACATATTATTTTGCGAGATTGGAGAGTGAATTGCCTTCGAGTTCATTATCGGTCCCTAGAATTGAGAAGATATGCTTCACATCAAGACAAAAGTAAGGGCAATGGGTATTGACGCTCATAAACCCGGTGTGAGTGGACTTGGAGTGTGTCCATAGAAGGGATGGCCAGGCGTCCATGTAGAGTTCAGGCAGGAGGTTGGTATGGGATGACGTCATGGCCAGCATCAATCACAGGCCACCGATCGCGTCCACCATTCATATATGCGCGTCTTCTCTCCATTCTCCACGGGTTCGGGCGTCCCAGCGTTTTGTCCACGTACCACATCCTCCTCAGCCATCAAAACTTGCGAACGTCCGGGGAACATACATGGAGGACCCGGCGAAAGAGATCTCGAACGTTGTAGTACTGGTCACCGATGCCGTGAATCCTGAGATACAGAAGGCGGCGGTCCTCAGGTACGTTCGCTGGCATAACTACCTCGACGCGTGAAGGACTCATTCAGAGTCCAAACGACCCATCTTAACAGGTATTACGCGCCTGACGCGTCTTTCCATCATCCCCTCAGCGCCGTCAAATCCGCCCCAAACTCTCGCGCGGCGATACTCTCAATCCTGCAGTGGTACCGCGTCCTCTGCCCCATGCCATCCGTACGCGTCACCTCCGTCACGTACGACGAGGAGAAGAACTCTGTGTTTTTGGACGTTACACAATCGTTCCACGTCCGCTGGTCTCCTCTGCGCCCCGCACCGGCACGGCAAGTCTCCTTGGGAGTATCCTGGTGACCCTAGTACAACGCTCACACTCGTCGCGCTTCCGTTCATAGACTGATTGTGCGCTTGACGCTACGACCGGAGCCCTCACCCGAAGACCCGTCGAAGACAATCTACCTCATCGCCGCACAAGAGGACTTCTACCACCCAGACCAACTCGCCGCGCTGCTCGTCCCGCCGCTCTCGCCACTCATCCGCGGGGCACTGTACGCCGCGACGTACGCGTGCAAGTTCAACGCAGCCCTGTTCGGCGCCTTGGGATACTGGTCCGTGCGGAATGGGGAGGGCGGGAAGGGCGTGCAGCTGCAGCCGGAAGGGGAGCCGCTGCCGCCGGTGACTGAGGACGAGGGCGTTGAGCTGCAGGAGAGGGGACAGGGNATATGATGAGGTGAGGAGCGACAAGAAGAACGACTAGGATGTTGTGGCTAGGGCTTGGGGCGTTTCATCTGGATATGGACTTGCAGAACTTAATCGTATGTGTTGTACATTCACCGGATTTGTGAATATCATTGTCGTTACGGTATAGCTCCAAAAAGGATGAGACGGTGCGACCCGACACAGGGACGGAGTCGTAGCGGCATTGTGAACGCGCTGCTCTCGACGTCGTTCCAACAACGGTCAACCCGAGCCGCGTGCGAGCCTTTACGACACCCACAAACGTTCGTCTTGCTCAAGCTCGATTAACGGGCGCGCGGGGCAGCCACCAGCAGGACGGATGATCCATGTATGCGCGTCCTCAGGCCTTAGGCTTGAAAGGTTCGTATTGTTAGCACTCACCTCGTGGTCCGAGTCGCCGGCGTGAGCTGTGGGCGCGCATGTATAATGCATTGTGTGCTGATCACCGTGCATATGTACGCGATTTTGATGGGGCGAGCCCTGGGCCGTGGGCCGTGGGCCGTGATCGGGAGTTTTGAGATAAGCGATGGTCGAGCGGTGTCGCGTAGTGCGGTGCGGTGAGAACGTTCCGTGAGACACTGAGAGTTCAAAACTGGACGGGACTATTCACCCAATGGCTCGATGGCCACTGGTACCGGATGTCCACGCGCGGCGGTGCAAATGTGAGTCGTGGTTAGGGATCATGGAGCCGTGTGCGTGAGCGTGAACGTTGGGGAGCACGCTGCTGGTACGGTGTTGACGGCAGGGTGTGTCGTGGGCGATCCGAGGGCTAAGCTCCAGAGGACACAGAGAGACGCTGAGTAGCCAGCGTTGGGAGTGCTCAATATCGCTGGCAGCGAATGTTGTCTGCTGTACTGTCGTGGTAGTCCGTCCGTAGTTTGCGAGGAGCACGATGGCAATGCCTCCGAGTACTCGGACTGTCGCGTTGGGCCCGTCGTCCATGCGATAGGCAACCTGGCTCGCACGGCTAGCAATCGAAGTGACAGGGCAGATGTGTACGGATGAAGCCTTGAGACCTTGAGGCCTGCGAGTGTGGACCGGGTACGACTCGCATGATCCAGGAAGAACTGCCGCGGCATGCTTGCGGGGCGCTCGACGCTCAGCGTCACGGTGCTGACGCCGTCCAATTTGAATATCAGCATTGGGCTGGACGTCCGCGAACGCTGATTTTCGCCGTGTGGTCGTTGTGTGATCGACGTACAGTTTGCAAGTGTCAGTGTGGCCTGGACCCTGGATTCGCGCCTGTACAAGTTGGGGCAGCGCTCAGGCGTATGATCTTCGGTGGCTCTGCGTTGTCTCACGTAGGGTGTCGGGGAGACGGTGAACGTCCGACGTCCCACGGATGGCTGAAAAGCTGGATACGCAGGTCTTGACCATGGCTTGCCGCCAGGTCAGAGTGTGGCGGATATCGAGCAGCCCACCCGACGGCCGTAAAAATGGCACAATCTGATGCAGCCTCGTCTCATAACACACACGGTTGCGGCAAGGACGAGACGTCTAGCCCATGCCTTGAGCACGGCCGCGCGCAAGAAGCAAGCAGTACGTCCTCGGAATCTATACGGGCATAGTACATACGCACCTGCGCATATAGGACGACCGGTCATGATCATGAGCGATGCGAGCGATCTGTATTGATGTGCCGCCCTGGACACGAATCGAGCAGTACGGCATATCGCAGACGCTATTCAATATGGGCGGTGTGCGCCTCACGGTCGACCGTCGGCGGAACACCGAGAACAAGGCTGCTTGGTCATCGATGCACGGTGGACAATGTAGAGGTGAAGTGAGCGGTCATACGGATTGCATATGTGACATCTCTGGAGGGATGAAACGCTCAGCGGAAAGGTATAAGAAGAGAGGGACGCACACTTCGAAAGAGCATCCAACAACCTCAGAGCTCTTCAGCACCGCGGTCAATCACCTCACAGACCCTTCAGTTCAGTCAAGCACATCCCCAGTACGTCGACAGCACACATTTCCTCAGTTCGAGTTCGAGAACTGACCACATCGTCTGGCAGGCCTCTACCGCTATGCAGTTCAAGCTCGCCATCCTCGCCGCCACCCTCGCCGCCGCCATCAGCCCCGCGTTCGCGGCGAGCTGCTACAGCGCGTCCGGCTGCCAATCGTGCGAGACGGAGACGAGCATGTACAACGCGCGGCAGACGTTCTGCGGCTCGGACTCGTGGTCGACGAGCTCGTCCCTCAGCTGGGGCCAGGCGAGCGTCGTGCTCGCGAACGGGTTCGCGACGCAGCAGGAGTGCTTCGACGGCTTCGCGAACATCATCACCGACTGCTACGGCAAGCACGACGGCGGCGTGTACACGTACAGCGACAGCGGCCACGATGCGCGCCTCGACGTCGACTTCTGCTCCTGCGAGTAGACGCACCGCGGGTAGTCGTGCTGGAAGGAGTAGCGGTGAAAATTGTCCGGGAAGGGAGATTTTGAGGAAGGTGCATTGGGTTGGGCTCGCTGTCGGGGTTTTTGGATCTCTTGGAGTGTCGTGTTGACTGGTGTCTGGTGTTCAACCACCTATAATCCATATGGGTTTGCGCAACTCAATTCTGGCAATATGTCTGAGAGCACGTCAACATATGTGAGTCTGGGTGCACGAGGAGAACTCACTGAAGAGTAGACAAGTTGAAGAGTTGTGAACAAGATGAGCAGGGACCAGATACAACATCACCGCAAAAAGTAGAGACGATCTTGGCACATATGGCCGGAGGCAGGTATATGATATCCATAGAAAGCCAGTTTCGATTAGCAGAGATTAGGATGCAAGATACAGTTTTACCAAGAAAAGCCCTCGTGATCGTCTGGACATGCGAAGGCCTAAGGGACGAGGGTAATAGTATGTATGGCGTACAAGGGAACACGCCCACAAGTCATAGTCCGCTATGCCACAAGGAAGTCTATTGCTGGGGTTGTGAGATAGTTTCCGCCTGTACAGAAGCCTCGACTTGAGCAGGGTCGAGACGAGGGGCAATCTTGTAGTAGTGTTCAGGAGTAAGGCCGCCACGGGGAAGCTTGCCGTAGAGCTCCTTGTTGAAGGCACGAGAGACGGGAACGGTAGTGGAGACGTATGCCTTGAGCTGTTGTAGCAAATGCCGCAATGCGAACGTGCGGAGTGGTGGGAGTAGGGAAAGGGTCAGAAACATTCGTCGGTCAGTGCAAGGCTGGGACATGGCACGTACCGCCGAGTTCTGGATCTCCTCGATGGGAGGCGCCACGAATACCCTGACCTTCTCATCCACAATACGGTACTTCGCCTTTCCCCGGATTACGTGCTTTCCGGGTGCACCTGTACGGTGACCACCAGGGACGAATGCCTGCCGCGTGCCTATCCGGAACGGGTACAAGTCAGCAACCCACTATAGTACACGAAGTACACAGGACACTCTGCTCACCCTTATAGTAGTCCTTGTTACCACGCTTGGGCGTGAGTGCCCTCCGCGAGGCTTTTGAGAGACACGCCAGCGTCGGGAACATCGTGGAGGTGTGGTCGTCGGCGTCGAAAGCAAAGCAGCGTTAACGAGAAGCGCCCGAATTGCCGCTCAAGCGCTTTGGGGATAGACGCCCATGCTTTGCGATTCCGCTCATTTTGAATTTGCCGCAGCAATCATCATGTCCCCGCACATCTCAGTCTCCTTCCCTCACGCGATCGACTGCGGTAGACACTCAACACGATTGATTGACAACACCTGAAATACCAGTACAAGATATGCCTAAACCTGCTCGAGGAAAGCGAGGTGGCCGCGCAGCTCTGAGAGGTGGCGGGCACGCGCAAAGAGGGCGAGGTCAGCGTCGGTTTGAAGATCCGCGACCATCCTCGGCTCTAGGAGGCGAGGTGCGGCCAGAGAGCGCAGTGGACGAGTCCGAAGACAGTGAAGAGGATAGCGAGAGCGATTCCGGTCAGTCGTTCGGGTTGTACATGGGCGAGTAAGATGGACGCGTTGATGCCGGTGGCGCGAACTCAGAGGCGGAGGAAAAGGTGCACATTGACGTGCCGGTGGCGATGTGGGTAAGTTCTAGGGATGAAGCTTGTCAAGAGGCTCCCTTGCTAATCACGTATTGTTGTTTATTTGAGGACTTCGACCACTGCGATCCCCGTCGTTGCTCAGGGAAGAAACTTGCCCGGCAGGGTCTCATTCAGGACTTGCGAGTGGGACAGAGGTTCCGTGGAATCGTGGTTTCGTGAGCATTTTCTGCATGAAGATGCTGCAGTTGACTGATTCATACGGCATGCAGGCCTAAAGGCACGCAGCCCGTTAGTCCTGCAGACCGGGAGATCGTGGCCCAGAATGGCGTTGCGGTGGTGGAGTGCTCTTGGGCGCGCCTTGATGAGGTTCCGTTCAAGAAGATCGCCAGCCCAAACGAACGACTCTGTAAGGGCATTCACTACTATCTCATCGTGACTGTTACTCACGCAGCCACTCTGAAGTGCCTTACCTTGTTGCAACAAACCCTGTAAACTACGGCAAGCCGTGGCGCCTGAATTGCGTAGAAGCCCTTGCTGCGGCATTCTACATCACCGGATTTGACTCGTACGCTGAGCGTCTCCTCAGCGGCTTTGGGTGGGGCCATTCGTTCTACGAAGTGAACAAGTGCGTACTGTCTGCTGATCCTCCATCTCTACCAATCTTCCCATTCACTCTGGTGACTGTGATATCGTTCGTTGATCAGCACAAACGCCTCCTCTCCATTACATCTTGAGCTATACCATCCGGAGTCTAGTGAACTTCGCTCGATATCTGACCTTGTTGCATCCTACAGGCACCTTCTGGACAAATACAAGACATGTGACAGTGCAGAAGCCGTGAGTGCGATGCAAGAGGAAATCCTTGCGGAGCTTGAGAAGAGCTATGACGAGTCAAGGCGTACAGCAGGTAAGCATCAGGCAACCCTATGCATTAGCATACGAGCACCACGCAATGGTAGCTTGCGGGAGCAGTCAAACCTGCTAGGGCTGGGAAAGATGAAGTGCATCCCGGCGTTCTTGCGCAGCTCGGCGTGGATTCACACCAAACTTGGCCAGAATGTGATATTTCTGTCGGCCCTTGAGGCATGTGTTTTCGACAGGGGAAATGGTTGGATTCCCACCGTCGTACGATCTGCTGGGAGAACGATATGCTGTCATCCGTGCAATCGTTCCCACCCGCCCCGGAGGCTTTTGGCACTGGCTCGAATTGATCTCGATGGCTCATTTTCCTTTGTTTTTGACTCAGGCGATGAGGCGGATGGCGAAGACCTCCTAGTCCCGAATCCTAATCACCACCACCCACCCCCAGAAAGCTCGAGCGAAGAAGAGGAAGAGGAAGACGAGGAGACGGAGGACAAGGCGGATGGCGCGGGCAAGTCCGAATCCCATCCTCAGTGAACCCTTGAACGCTCTCCGAGAGGCCGTTGTTCCGGCGTCGGGAACTGCACCCGGTCGTACCAAGCTCTCATCGATCGTAGCGCGATCACTCGGACGCAGAACCCAAAGTGACGCCACCACATTTGCACTGGCATATGATTCCGATAACCCATAGCCCATTGGCCCCATCTTGAGACTTGCGTGGCGTCGAGAATCAAACCCAAGGCCTCTTTGGACACTCCGCGACACGGCCTACATTCACCTCGTCTGTTCAGTCTTGCTCCCAGCGTGTAAGTCCGAAATATTAGCAGGAAAAACGCATTCACATACGTGTTGTACTTGTATACCGCATATTGGTTCACCAATACACCATCCGCAACAGCCACAATAACCACCATAAGCCGCCATTAATCTACCGCACAACTGATCGACGTTTCAATGTACACCCGTCGCGTCTTCAAAGCTTCACCGCCGGCGCTCGCTCTGGCTTGTGATTCCCACATACCCGACGTCCGAGCGCCCGACCGACGCACTGCATCCAGCTCTATGCGCTAAGTATGAGCTCAGTGTAAGTGAGCACTTACCGGATGCGCATGGCGCTGCTGCGTCTGCGTATCAGCTTCCGGGCGAGCGCGTCGCAGCGTTCGCTATCGCGCGCCGAGGCGGTCTCGATGGCTTCTCCGTCGGTATCTGAGTGGAAATTTTCGTCTGTCCCGTCTCATACATAACGGAGGGCGGGTGGTATCGCGGCTGCGTCCCGACCCTTCCTCCGAATTTGAGCCCTCAGCGGGGCCGTGAGCTCTCCTCCCCGTTCCCTACCCGGGGCTACTTTTCGCGGCATGCAGCGTCAGGGCCCTACGTACGTACGACGCGCTCCCGCCGGCCACCGATCGCGACCTGCTAGACCAAGACGGACGAAGGCGATTCCTGACTCTGAACATCTGACATCTGCACTCTCAGGCTCCTCCTAACTCGTAGCATCGTACCTCATGGACTGCACCCGCGCCACCCGCAGAGTCTCACGCGCCCCATCATGCCTATTCCGACATCGATAGCTCGTCGCGCATCCGACGGCACAGGTCACACTGGGTGAGTGCTCCGCCATGTCGGGTCGACGGGGTCGCGTCTGATTCAACCACTTACTTGATCTATTGACGCCACAGCTCCCTGGATGCTGGGCGCGAGACGCGATTGTCAATGCCATAGCTTAAGCAAGGTGCGACCCTCGTGGCGTCGACTGATCACCTGTTTGCAGTCAAGCCACGGCTAGTTCAAAGTACACCATATACGGGTGACGAACAGCGATGATCTTCGGTCTTTAGGGGCGACTGCACCGGTACCGATGGGTCTGTAGGCGAAGTGCGCGAGCAACTATTGATGGGTACGCTTTGCCATCCAGGATTGTCGACGCTCGAGCGGCGATGAGCTCGGCCTGGTCTGGGGTGCCCGCCGTGGTACGACATATGCAAGGCCTTTCGACGGGACACAACACCGATGCTATTGTCAACATCGCTTGTCATTGCCGTTGTCCGGGCATTGAGTGGTCTACAGCGCCGAATGGGCCGCTTCTCTCTACTGCTCGCCCGCCCACTGCGCGATGGTGTCTAGACCGTCAAACTCGAGGCCTTCTCACTCTCAATACCGCTCTCACACGTTCTCACTACCACACACTCCGGACTCCGAGCCCCCACCCTACGACCGACAACTCCGCTTGCGCTTCTCGCATACGACAGCGGGTGCAGACGCGGGTGTTGTCCACTTCGTCGACTTCGCCCCTCGTCCTTCTGCCTTCTGCTTCGGCGTTCCTGGTCTAGCCGACACGCTATTTTTCTCCCCCAGGGCGAAGTCCGAGCGACACAGCAACCCGCGGCAGTCCCGAGGACAACCCTTCTCGTGGTGCTTTTTCCTCCGCACGACGACGACTCTAAGGCGTCGATAGCTAGCCAGCGAGCGAGGCTCTATCCTGCGACATGAACTTGGCCTTGTCAATGCGTGCACACGCGGTATGCGGAGTGTGTACCTGATGGACGACGGTACCAGTCGACAGTGGGTGCAACGGCCTTCTGAGGCTTGCCTCCGCCTTGGGCCCTGCCCTTCGAATGCCGAATCGACGCGCACCGCAATGTGGCTAGGGACCTTGCTTCCGAGTCTCCTCGTTGGCTCTAGGGTTCGACGTCGAGGCCGTCAACCTACGCATGGTTTCTCCGACAAGGAGCTTCAGCGACTCGTTTCCCCCACATGCTTGGCTGGTTACATTCCCTCGTCCGTACGATGATGACACTGGCGTTCGACGTTGGGCTGGGCTACGACTAGCCGAGCGTCGGATATTGAACGTCGAACTGCGCACTACGCGCTCAGACTCAACAACGCGCAATCCTGGTCGGAGCCACACCCTTCGCCTCTCGAAGCTCAAAGCTGTGCATTCGATCCTTGCATTCGACATCGTTCCTTGCTCGGGTCTTCTCGCGCTGCGTCTCTCCATCGCTCCTCAGTCTCGTCTACAGCCCGACGTTGTCCCGCTCTCTCTCTCTCCACCATGACCACAAATCTTGGATGCCATCCTCCTCTTATCGCAGAGCACCCGCCCCGGCGCTGGAAAATACTCGACAGTGGTCCCCACGGGGCTCGCATCCACTTAGCGGGGCACCCTTCGAAGCTTCAAGGCTTTGACTGGGCGAAAGCAGCTAGCGGGCACCCAAACCTACTGCTGAGCATCGGGAAGACGCCTGTGGGGCGGCTCACCGCCTTGCTTCTTTGGTTTCTGTCATTCTGGGTTCGGAGGCTGCAACTGGAAGACACCAACTGGTGACCTTGAGGTCGTCATCGAGAGTCGGCCTACAGGCGAGCGAGCGAGCGCGCCATTTACACACAGTCCGCTCGCACGCTCGCACGCAATGTCTATGGCGGGGCGTGTTCTTGCTCTGAGCTGGGTTGATCTGGGTTGACTAACTGCTACAATAAGCCTTCAACTGGGAACCCAGACGGCACGCGTCATCCTTTTCAAGGCTCTCTCTCTCTGCTTTCTCCACTCCGAGTCGACAGCTGGCTCGGTGTGACTACGCGCCGACGACGTCCTCATAGCTAGCGACTGACAGAGACGTGCGCGCGCCGTTGCTGTCAATGGCGGAGGCGGTGGCGATAGCGATGATCCCGGGTTGTCGGGATTCCTGGAGCCGACTCTTGGGGTCCGGGGACAGGGCGGACAGGGCGTGGCGGCGGCGGCGGCGGCGTCCTCCTCGTCCTGGTCCTCGGCCTCAGCGTAGAAGAGAAGCACGATGTCGCCGCCATCATCGGCATCGGGCCGCGCGAGGAAGGCTATCCGATTCTGGCGTCGGGCAAGTGGGTGTCTGTATTGGGTTGTGTACACCCGACCCGCCGCCACCGCCGCCGCTGTTCGGGTCGAGCCTTGCAGCCCAGGCATGTGCGCGTGGAGGGAGCGCCGGGGTGGGTAAGTTGAACCCCAACGACGAACGTTGAACGCTGGACTTGTAGGCCGTCGTGACCGTCTTCATCACAAGTTCTGCGGGCAGCGGGCGTACTCGTTCGAGGGATTCGGTGCATCGAAGTCGCTTTAGGTGGTGTTAGTGATCAGTGATAGGTACGTGTCGAGCATCTTCCCAAATGTCTTCCTCGATGCCTGATTTGTCGGACGTCCGATGACCGACTCTTTGCGCAGGTTGCAGGTCGACACCGCTGTTCACGTAGGGCCTGTGAATAGAATATAGCGGCGTTCGCTGAGAAACTCTGTCTTTGTGACGAGTCTTGATCGAGCAACGTGAGAGGACTCGGGCTAACGATATCGATATAGTTTGCATTGCCGAACCCTCTGGGGAACAACATTGCTCGATGCACGTAGTACAGGTGATGTCGGCGTCGGCGTACCATGGTGCACCGTGACTCGCCGCAAACCCGTTGTCAGTCGAGCATCTGCTGACGACGGCGGCGTAGCTTTTACTACTAGTAGTTCGCAGCAAGCGTGCCACCTACTAGAAGCGCGTATGGTCGCCCGGGACGACGAAGGATGCCTAAAAGCCGTGCGTGATACTCTCCTTTCACATGGGTTCTCCAGAGTCCAGATCTCACCACTAACGCTGCAGGAATCACTTTACCTTTCTCGAACGATTTACGCATTTAGGCCTGCACGTCCGCGCGGGCGGGCGATCTGTCTCTGTCAAGCTGGATGAGCGAAAGAAGGCACCGGGGCTCCGCGCCCCGGACTCACGCGCTGCGGGTGCAGTCATGCGTGTTGGAACCTGGAAAGGAACCACGCGAAGCCTTCGCGGGTGGCTCCTTCTGAATCTCAGCTGGAGCCTGGCTAGCCAGCCCGTGCGAACGGGCTCGAAATTTCTTGTTCGACTTCTCAGGTGCGCCCCCAATTGCAGTCTATCCTTGGATCGATGTCCCATCGCACTGCTCTGCTTGCGAGTGTGCATTGGGATGGGATGGGCTCCCCGAAGAGGTCGCGTGGTCGGACGGCAGGAGGAGGACGTCATGGAATGGATCGCCGGGGAGAAGATGTTGGTCGGGGTGGCGTCGCAGAAGGCACGAGGCTCGCATGACACGGCGGCCCCCATTGGCTGCTGTCCGCGTTGGGCGAGATCCGCGCTCGATTTATTGTCGCCCTTCGCCTCTTTATGTCGAATTTCCAGCGACGTTCCTTGTGGTGCACGCGCTCAGTTTGGCCGTGTGGTGCGTCCTGCCTCTCTCGCTGTTTCTTCTGTGCATGGTTGAAGTTACAGGAGAGCGGTCGTACCGCTGTGCCTGTGGAGCAGGATGCGGACGTGCGTGCTCGTCTGACCACTCCGTCGCGCAGAGAGGCAGAGGCAGACGGGCCCGCACGACATTCGACTTTCTCCACTTCGCGTGTGCCGACCAATGGGAGTGCTTGGGTGTTTCATCGCAGCGTGGATTACCCCGCATGCATCGATCTGGTTGGGCAGGGAATGGGCATCTGGGATCAGCCCCCGTTGATCCCGCGCCAGGCAAAGTGGTGCCGGAAAAGGCAAGCGCGTTTCCCGAAGGGTCACGCGGGGAGGATGGGGGAGAGGCGCCCTGGCGCACAACTGCAGCCGTGTGCGAAGTCCTCCCTGGCAAGTGCAGGAGATGGATCTGGCCGCGTACGCTAGAGTGCTCAATTGAAAGCTGATGCAATTGCAGGGCGTGCCTTCGATGGCCAGCGAGCGTCATGAGATGCAGATGCGTCCACGGTCCCGCTCCCTCGGCCCTCCGCTCTTTTTWACATATCCCCCACATTGCCCCCGTAGCCCGCTCCCCGAGTTTTCCTCTTCCTCCTCCTCCTCATCTCCATCACAATCCTCCACCACCATCGACGCCTACGCCCGGAGCCAACAGCGCCCCTCCCCGCAACAGGCACCATGGCGGACCCAAGGAGCGAGCCCGACCTCCCGCTGCAACACCCTCCTCCGGCCGGCCAGCTCACCCCCGTCGCCGAGAGCGAGAATCCGTTCGCGAGTCCAGGTGAGTTGTCTCTTCCTGTTCGTGCTGCTTTATGACGCGTCTCGACGCGTCTTGTTTGTGGTTTTTTCTTCGGTTTGCCTTTGGTTTCGTCTGCGTTCTTCCCCGCTTCGTCTCTACCTGTACAATGCGTCATCTTCGCTCGGCCTCAAGAGTGGTTCTGTGGTCTGTGGTCCGTGGACGCCCTTTATCATAACCCCAAGATTCCTGCCTTCCTGGACCCTGGTGGATTAATGGGCTGGCGGACTGCTCTCTCGTCTCTCTCGCTGCGCTAGGCTGCGTTGGCATCATCGCCTTCCACCTTCTCGCTGCGTCCAAACGTCAAACTCGAAATCATCACTCCGGGGGNCGGCGGAAGCAGCAACAACGACCTGGACCATCATCCCGCTCGCACAGCGCACGGCGCAGTCCTACTTTCTTCTTGCACTGTGGCGGCGGCGTTTCCAACAAAGTCGTGCCATCCCGGTCTCCGTCGCCATATCGACTCGAACTTGAACGTACGCACGTATGAAAGCACGGACGGACAATGTCGACGAAGGCGAGCGTTCCAGACGTCGAACGATCATTGACTATCCACCATCTCACATCCCCGCTCCGCACAAGCTCCCTCCCGGCTCACGGCCAATCTTTTTCGCCTCTGCTGCTGTTGGTGTTGCTGCTTCGGCTTCTTCATATCGCGTCGCCATCGCACGACGCACGACGCGCTTCTAGCCTCTAGGATCAGCCGCCATCCCTGCGTTCTGCTTCTCTTCGCATCCGCGGCCCAGCCCCTCCAATCCTTCCCATCGTTGCGCGATCTTTGCGCGAATCGTACCTCCGCTCCTGCGCGCCCATTTGACCGTGGGACCCCACATGGCACCCGTCCGAGCTTCCCTGGCTTCTCTGCGCGCGCGGAGCGCCCGGCGTCGTAACGCGTCGTCGTTAGATGCAACGACTGGAAGCAAGCAAGGAAATTGGGCACAAGGAGAGACCGCTGATCAGCACAGCCAAACGCGTCGGCGGGTCTTGCGGAGTCCGGACACGTTCGTATGCCGTACGGCGCACGGGCGTGTGGCGGATGGGCGTGTGCGGGTGGCATGCTACATTGTCAATCAAGCAATTTGGCAATTTGGCGAAGGGGCATATGGGTTCGCAGGGTCGCAGGCCGGCCAGGGCCTTTGCGAGACGCCCAAGACTGGGTTTTGGGTTTTTGTCCATCTGGGCGGGGAGGGGGGGNCGTGTGACCTGAGATCTTGCGCTGATGGCTCGGTGGCTTGGTGGTTCGGTACTCGATGGCTAGTTCGCGCATTGCAGTGGCGAGAAGAGTGGCGTCGCGCGATACGGTTCTGCGGCTGCTTGGAAGTCGTGTGGACGTGGGCGTGCAGGCTTTGGGCTATGGGCGGCCGAGTTGTGGACTGTGAACTTGTGGTCTTGTGGTCTTGTGGGCCTGTGGATTGGGGAGATCTATGGTGCCATCTGCGCCTCAGAGTCTCTCCTCCGCGCTCATCCGTCCGTCGTTCGCCGTCGTCCCTCTGCATCTGGCACGAGCTCGCATTAGCCCTCCGTTCTTGCGTCTATCCGATCTCCTCGCGTATTCGTGTTGCCGGCATACCTCAGCCCTCCCCAATCCCTCATCGTTCATCTTTCATCGCCCGTCTGTCCACTTTCGTTGTTCTTGTTCTCGAGCTGAGGAAGCAGGAAGCAATGAGGGGAGATGGGCGATGGTAGGGAGGGCCACTCGCCGGTGATTCGAGATTCGAGACTCGTATGAGGCACAGAAGGCGCATGCACTGTGCATCGGGCACTCGTCTCTAGGCACTCTGACTGGGGAGGATATTCAAATTCGACCCCGCCTTGTCGTCCCTGGCCATATCCCCTACCTATACCTACTCGACATACCACCGCACCCACCGTCGCCGTCTGCGCCCTTCCAACTCCGATTTCGACCAGAGTCCTTGATTGCTTTTGCTTTTGCTTTTGCTTTTGCCACAGCTGTGCCCCCCGCCGTACCCGACCCGTCGGGCTTGCCGCGTTTGGCCGTGTCGCGCGAATTGGACTTGGGCACTGCGCGCTGCATAGGTTTTTGGGTCCCGGGGTCGTTCGGTGTTCGGTGTTCGGTGTTGGGACGCGCTAGGCACGCGATACGCGTATTCCGCTTGCAGTCCCTGCTCGGTGTCGACTTTGAAGTTTGGACGACGTTCGCTGGCACGCCCGCCTCGACGAGAACCACTCCGACCTCGACTGCGACCTTCTCGGCCACGACGACGCGTCCTTTCACTCCCCGCTCGCTCTTGGTTCCCAACGGTTTTCCATCTCTGATTGTTCCTATTCTTCTCGAACGGTTGATCATTTGCTTGCTTGCTTTTCTCATTTTGTCTTGCTATAACTGCGTCCGAACGCGTCGCTGACCATGCTTATCGATCCCTTCGCGGATCCCGGACGTGCAGAGGATGACGAGCCCGCGATTCAGACGACTTCTAGGACGACCGCGCCCATCGCGCGCACGACAGCCGCTGGGGTGCCCGTGCATCCGTTCTCGGGGCCCGCCGCTGCGTCCGCCGCCGTGCCCGCTGCAGGAGCCTCTTCTTCTTCAGCAGCAGCAGGCGTTACCGCAACAGGAGCAGCAGGCGAGGAAGAAGTCCGCCCGGAAGACGTGCCGCGCCCCGCGGCGGCGCCGAAGCCCCCGCTGTACAAACGGCGGTGGTTCATCATCACGAGCATCGTGGGCGCGTGCCTGGGCATCGCGATCCTGTTCATTCTGCTGTACCCGGTGGTGCATGCGATCGCGCAGCACATCGTGAACGTGTCGGTGCTGAATGTGGACCGGGCGGCGATTACGAACCCGACGAATACTTCGTGAGTGGTTTTGGCTTTTTGCGCGACGATGCGCGGGGGGNTGAAGGTATGAGAGGTTGCTGACGAGCGTCGCGTGTGGGTGCGTGTTTGACTGGACAGGTTCGATCTGAGGATGGACGGCTGGGTGTCGCACGCGGGGATCTTCAAGGCGACGATCGACTTTCCCGAGGCGCTCGCGGTCGACTGGGTGAACACGACGACGGGCGCGGCGATCCACCTGGGCTCGTTCCCGATGGCGCGGCTGTACGTGCGCTCGAAGCGGGCGTACATCAACCAGACGGTGCCGTTCACGATCGCGGACGAGGACGCGTTCGCGCGGTTCACGAGCGCGATGATCACCCAGCAGAACTTCACGTGGCGCCTGAGGAGCGACAAGCTCAGCGTGCAGGCGCTCAAGTTCCCGAAGGCGAACGGGCTCAAGTTTGACAAGGAGATCACGCTCAACGGTGGGTGCTCTTCCCCGCCGTGATTGTGGCGGACGTGCAGATTGACTGACGCGCGCGCGGATGCGTAGGGATGAACAACTTCAACGAGCACATTTCGCTCGTCGACTTCAAGCTCCCGAGCGACAGCCCCGAGGGCGGGATCAATTTCGTCGCCGTCACGGGCCTGGACAACCCGAGCCCGTTCGACGTCAACCTCGGCACCGTCGTCTTCGACCTGCTCTACCAGGGCATCAACCTCGGCGCGGGCAGCTCCCCGAACACGACGATCGCCCCGGGCCCGAACAACATCACGCTCTCCGGGCGGCTCGTCCCGCAGACGGAGCCGAGCGCGCTCGCGTCCGTCTCGCAGCTCTTCACGCAGTACCTGAACGGAGAGAATTCGGACGTCGTCGCGCGCGGGGTGTCGTCGACGCAGAACGACGGGAGCGCAGTGGCGTGGCTGAGCGCGGGCCTGGACGCGCTGCAGCTGCACGTCCCGTTCAAGGCGCCGAGCGCGATCTCGCCGATCAAGGCCATTACGATTGGGGATATGGCACTGGCGTTTACGGAGGCGACGTCGTGGGCGCCGGTCGCGAATAGCAGGACGGTGCAGGCGGCGATGGAGCTGCCGTTTGGGTTCAGCGTCGAGATTGGGCAGATTGAGAACGAGTTTAACATCTCGAGCGCGGGGAGGACCGTCGCGGGCTTGTCCACAGTAAGCCATCCATGCCCATACGTGCGTATGCGCGTGTTGTACTGAGAGACATCGCAGCCCGTAGGGAAGTCGACGAGCGACATCAAGGTGATCAACGAGACGCTCACGCAGGGGACGATCAACATCACGATCGACAACACCGCGCTGGTCGTGCCGGACCCGCAGCACCCGGTGTTCTCGCAGTTCAACGCGAACCTGACCGCGACGACGCGCACGCCGTTCCAGCTCGTCGGACACGCACGCGCGGTTGCGAACATGAGCATCGGGCAGGTCACGCTCGACCCGATCAAGTTTGACGTGGAGAGCGGCCTGGATGGGCTGCAGGGCTTGAAGGATTTGGTCACGATTGGGAGCGTGGACGTGCTCGGGGGGACGGAGGAGGCGATCAATTTGGGGATCAATGGTGCGTTGCTTGCGTTTGGGCTGGGTGTTGGGTGTTGGTGGATGGGAAGGCTGACGTGTTGCTGGGTAGTGAGCATTTTCAACCCCTCGAATTTGAAGCTCGAGACTGGCGACCTCGGTACGTCTTTCTCCCCGTACTTGTAGTTCGTGCAGGAGAGGACTGATATGTTTGGCGCGCACCGTAGTATTGCAATTGTTCCGGGAGGACGCGCTGCTGGGCACGACGCTCATGCCGAACCTGACGCTCGAGATGGGCAACAACACGCTCAGCGCCTCGGGCAGCTTCAAGCCGAACCTCAGCCCGGAGGGCATGCAGACGCTTGATGACTTTGTCGGCGGGAACGGTGCGTGTCCTCGTTTGCGATTGAGGGACCGCTGTGCGATGTGCGACTTGACTGTGCTGACTGGATTTTGCGGAACGTAGATGTGCGGGTCGCGATCGCAGGGTATGGGAACAGCACGCTCATCTTGTCGTTGCTGCAAGCGTTCGAGGGCTTGGACATCACCGCGGTCTTGCCCGCGCTCAAGTCGAAGCTGCTCAACTCCGCATCGCTTGAAGGTATGTTCACTCCTTCACGTCCGGCCCTTGCCTATAGCCTCACGCTGACACGCAATGTAGTGCTACCCACAACTGGCCACGAGAACAACATCGCACACGCGACGGTCTCGCTCGCGAACCCGTTCACGTCTGGGCTCGAGATCACGCACGTCGCGTCGAACGTGACGTACCAGGGCATCAACCTCGGCACGATCCAGACCGCGACGAACTTCTCGTCGCCGGGCAAGGCGACGAGCGCGTCGCCCGCGCTCGACCTCGACATGAACCTCGACCCGCAGTCGCTCTTCACCGTCACGCGGCTCCTGGCACAGCAGGCGGGGCTGGACACGGCGCAGCTGGACGCGATCGTGCAGCTGGGCGGGTATCATTATTTGGATACGAGCGGAAGTGGGAACGCGAACGCGGTGAGGGATGTGGAGATCAAGAGGGCGGACAATGGGAGCTTGTTCAAGTGAGTGCTGATGGGATCTATGCTGGGCATGAATGAGTTGACCAAATGTGGGATGTTTGTAGGGGGTTCGACCTACCCACTTTTGTTGACCAGGCGTTCACGAAGCTCAGCACAGACGTCCAGCTCACTGCGGGTGTCATGATCGGTATGACCTCCCTTCCATCTATACCGCTATCTACTCGTCGTGCTTACGCATAACTTGCCCTCTGGTATAGGTGACTATGCGACGACGCTGCAGTACACGCAGCCGGACGTCGTGACGAAGACAGACAAGAGCCTGAACATGATCTTGCCGATCCTTGCACAACCGATCGTGCAGAAGATCGTGTCGGGCTCTGTGCTCGGCATCGAGACGGTCATCATCAAGGACGTCCAGGAAAAGTCGTTTGGCACGTCGCTGAAGGGATCGATCACCCAGGCCGGACCATGTGCGTTTACGTTCTTGCCTTTTGTGAGAGCATTATTGGGGTGAGGCAGTGCTGATGCGAGGTTTTGTTACAGTCGATGCGAAGATCTCGTTCCCTGCTGGGCTCACCATCGAGTGGGGCGGGGCGCCGCTGGGCAGCATCAAGATGCCCGACGTGGATGTCGTTGCGGACGTTGGTGCTAGCTTTGAGGTCGAGGCGACGTTCGAGGTTGCGGACGTGGACCACCTGACGAACTTCACGAAGGTCAGTATCAACGCAGGAGTGACAATAAGAAGAGGAAGGCTGATACGAGTGCTTGTAGGTCATGTTGACTGAGGAGTCGTTTGACTGGGTGATCTCGGGGAGCAACCTGTCTGGTATGTGCATTCCTATTATATGAGAATGAAGTGGACGCTCATGGGAATACTCTATAGTGGCTGCTATTGGTCCGTATGACGCAAATCTTCGTCGTTCTGCATCAATCTTGACCTTTTGAACCATAGGCATCACTGTACCCGGTATCGAGCTCTCGAACAAGGGTGTAACACTCAAGGGCATGAACAACCTCAAGAACGGTGTGCTCATCGACACCTTCGACCTACCCAGCAACGATCCCGCCGGTGGTATCCACCTCACTCTCCAAACTAAGGTCTCCAACGTAAGTGCAATCTGCGCTCAGTCGGAGGGCCGTGTGCTTATTAGATGTTGCAGCCGTCGCAGGTCGGCGTCGAGCTCTCGTCCATCGGGTTCCAAAACTTCTTTGGGGACGTGAATATTGGTCCCGCCACGTCTACCAAGGCGTTCACCCTTGCGCCGGAGTCGACCGTCGATCTGCCGCTCGTCGGACGTCTGATCCCCCAGAAGTCGCAAGATGGGCTCAACGCCGTCTCGACGATCTTCAACAACTTCATTCACGCTCAGGACAGCAATGTTACCGTCCGTGGCGACAGCGCGGGTCCGACTGAGGTAAGCAGCATTGTTCGCATTGTGATGGGGATGGAGAGCTCACGGATTGTTTAGGTCACTTGGCTGAACGAGGCTATCAAGAGTCTTCAGGTCCAGGCGGTCCTTCCTAACCGTGGCAAGCTCGAGATCATCAAGTCCATCAGCCTCAACGAACTCGATCTTCGCTTCACCGAAGGTACTGCATTCGACCCGTCGACGAGCAGCAACGACGCTACCGCCGCGTTCCAGCTTCCGTTCAACTTCCCAGTCAACATCGTGGCGCTCGAGCAGAACATCACAGTTGGATCAAACGGCCAAGACTTCGCCCAGCTCGTCATTCCCAAGGGTCCTAGTACTACCGATGTTGAGCAGCGCATCATCCATCTTACGTTCTCGAAGGTCTCCTTCGCGGTCCTCGATGGTCAGGATAGTGCATTCGAGCAGTTCCTCTCGACTACGGCCACGTCGAAGACGGCGCAGATGCAGCTCTCGGGAGCAGCTAACACTGATGCGGACACTGCTGTTGGACTTCTGAACCTGCATAACATCGAGTTCCAGGTGTCTACGTCTATCGACGGTCTTCAGGGTTTGAACACGAAGCCTGCTTTGGTTTCGAGCTTGGACGTCAACCACGGATACCCTGACTACCTGCTCATCAAGGCGAACAGCTCGCTGTTCAATCCTAGCAACATCACCCTCGGCGCTGGCGACATCGCTTTCTCGCTCCTCTTCCAGGACGACGTCATTGGCGAAGCGGACTTGAGCAACCTGGTAATCGTGCCTGGGAACTCGAGTTATGCGATCAACGTGTTGTACAAACCACAGGGTGGAGCAGTCGCTTCGGGTCAGAAGATGCTTGAGAACTATCTGCAAGGCGTAGAGTCTGCGACGACGATCCAGGGTTCTACTGGGTCGACACCCATCGAGTCTTTGCAGCTCGCTATGTCGCACATCCGCCTTTCTCCCGTCAACATTCCGGCGTTGCACCAGAACCTCATCTCGACTGCGTCGCTCGTCTTCCCCACGGACATCGTGCAGACCGGAATCGCTCAGACGTCTTTCTCACTGGACAACCCGTTCACCGCGAGCATCAACCTGATCGAGGTGACGGCGACGGCGACCTTTGGTTCCCTCACGCTCGGGAAGATCGACCACGTCGATAGGTCCAGCTCGCCTATTCACGCCGATGGCCACACGAAGATCGAGTCCCCGCAGCTGCCGTTCGAGTTCAATACGGATCCTCTCACGATCATCCAGCTGCTCCTCCAGGGTGCTCAGAACAACCATGTGGACCTTGGGCCTCTGCCTGACTTGTTCAAGATTGTCGTAGACAACCCACACGCGAACACCTCGGTATGTCGAAACAGCTGTGTCGAGAAATGTGACGCTTACATATAAGGGCTATAGATCAAGGCGACTGTCGATACGAACGGGTCTACTTGCTCTAGGTTCGTTACAACTGACATAATTTGCACTTGAAGTCGATTCTGATATGATTTGTTGAAACAGTGGCAAGCAGTTCGATGTCGACGACGCCATCTTGAACGCCCTCAAGAACCTGCAGGTCACTCTTGACATTGACAGTTCCGTCAAGATCGACGACTGTGAGTTCCCTTCCGAGGCAGGCAGACGAACTGATGTTGAGAATACGTGCAGTCGAGACAGAGTTGGCTTTCAAGCAGTCCAATGTTACGGCAATTGTGAGTAGAACGGCAACGTATTGAGTGGTTGGAGCTAACCATGTCACGATGTCTAGACTGACAAGACTGCGCTCTACCTCATCGGCGTGGTTGCACCGCCGATTGTTCAACACCTTGTCGACCAGGCGGACCTAACGTTCGATGCGGCGAACATCACGTAGGTCATCGTTTATTTCTGTCATTTATGGTCACTAATGAGGTGTCTATCAGAAACATTTCAGATGATGGGTTCGACCTGTCGCTGAAGGGTGCTTTGACTGGCACCGGACCTCTTGATGCAGAGATTACCTTCACTGAACCAGTCACGTAGGTGTTAGAAGCAATGGTCTCGAAACTCTGGCTCACCTATATCGCAGAGTCACCTGGAACGGCAACGACATTGCGTCCATCTCCCTCCCCCCAGGTAAGACTGAATCTGTGCAGCGAGGAGCTCAGCTGACCTGTGCTCCCCAGTTTGTGCGGCTGCCAACACCGGTGTACCCGACTACCAGCCTAACGCTCGTCTCACGATCACTGACTCTGCCAAGTACGTTTCAGTCGAACTTGATTCTGTCTATAGTGCTGATTATTCGCAGGTTCACCGACTTCGCGACATTCTTGCTGCACAACCCGAGCTTTGAATGGACCATCTCTACTGACAAGCTGCGGGTCAATGCGCTTGGAACCAACTTCGATGGGGTCTCCTTGTCCAAGACGGTTTCCTTCAAGGCGTTCAATAACCTCCCTGGCGTTACGATCAGCAACTTCAAGCTGCCTTCCGACGACCCTGCTGGAGGTATCCATATCGAGACGGACTCGCTGATCCCTTCACAATCACGTACGTCTACAAGCTGATTATGATGCGATTTCTAACTCATCCATACGTGCAGAGCTCGGTATCGATCTTGGCACTGTCGATTTCGAGGCATCCTTCAAGGGCACAGATATCGGACGTGAGTACCAAGGTTTGATATATATACGATCGATTGTATTGACATCGTATATTGCACAGCTCTTGCTGGAAGCAACTTCTTCTTGGCACCGTTGACGCAGACAACGCTCCATCTCTCTGGTCGCATGGTGCCTCAGAGTGGAGATAATCTCAACACTATGGGAGAGTTGTTCTCGAACTTCCTCGCCGGCAAGAACCAGTCCTTGTCCGTCAAGGGTGTTTCCGTCCAACCCAAAGGCTCGAATGGTCCCGTTCAGTGGCTGAGTACGGCGTTCAAGACCGTTACCTTAGATGTCACTTTGCCAGGTCAGGTTTATGAGGTACGTTATATACGTGATTGAAGAGGTATCATCGCAGCTCAACTGAAGCCGTTGCGTCCAGATCATCCAATCCATTGAGATGTCCGATCTGGAACTTGTCATGACCGAGCAAGGCGAGGCGTTCGCACCGCTTGCGAGCTCTCAGCACGTCCTGGCGGAGTACAAGAATCCGTTCGGCTTCTCGTTACAGGTCATCGAGGGCGCTGAAGACATTACGCTGGCTGCGGGTGGGACGGACATTGCAGAACTCAAGCTGCCGAAGGCGGCGCAAGACGGCGGTGTCTCTACTGGCAATGTCGCACCGCTACTTATCACGTTCCAGAACCAGACGCTCCAGTCAAAGAACAACGGCGCGTTCAGCCAGTTCTTCGCTGCTGTCACTGATACGTCTGGCATCGAATTCGAGCTGAAGGGCACGGCCGATGTCGTCGCTCGCACCACCATTGGTGATGTCCCCATCTCCGGCATTCCGTTCAACGTCACTACCAGCCTGAAGGGTATGTGTCTGAGTCTTACAATCTGATCCTATTGCATATACTCATCCATATCATGCAGGCATCAACCAGTTTGACAAGTCTGCCGCTTTAAGCAACGTCAGCATTACCGGTAGTGGAAGCGACAGCCACGGCCCATACATCAAGTCTCCTCTGACGACGACGCTGGAGAACCCCTCCAACGTCTCGTTGCAGAGTGTCGATGTCTCATTCCCCGTCATCTACAAGGGTGTCATGCTTGGCCGTGCTGTGATCGACACTCTCGACTTGGCCCCTGGAGAGAACACTATCGCGACCGAGTTCCACTACGCTCCTGCGGACGCGAACGACACCACTGCCCAGGCGTTCTTGACCGAGTTCTTGCAGACCGATGACGATATCGCTCTCACAATCAAGGGAGACTCCGACAGTTCTCCATTTGCCTCGTTGCAGCCAGCGCTCGAGGGAGTCGAGTTGTCGACTAGTCTGAAGGGTATGTTAGATGATAACAGTTCAGATATCCGATCTCACCTTCGTCTGATTCAGGTTTGAACGTGCCGCCTATTGTTACACACATCAACTCTTACATCACTCTCGACACACTCATTGACAACTATGTCAGCATTGACTTCGATGTAAGGATCTCGTACTATCAACGATTTCAACTACTGACGGAGTGTGATTCTAGATTGCGAACCCACTTGACACGGACATGCAAATCACATTCACGCAAGTGGACGCTGGCCTTGATGGAACGATCTACGCACACTTCGACCAGGCGTTCGACAGCTTTGTCGTCCCCGCACACAGCACAGCGAACAGCGGAACCGTGAAGAACGTTCTCTTAACCCAGGGCGCGCTTGCTACACTGAATATCATCGGTGCAGGGGAGCTGGATGTCTTCAGCGCTGCGACTATCAAGTCAGTGCCTACGCTACCCTCGATCGTTCGGTGTATCCTAACGACCGTTTCTGAACAGGATTGGCGAATACACCATCCCGTGGTTGCACCTCACGACACTCGGAGTTCCCACGAAGTACCAGCTCTCCCTCTCCATCTCTGCGATGAAGTCGGCGGCGGCGTCGGTCAGTGCAAGCAAGGCCGGAATCACCCCATCTGCCACTAGCCATAGCTTGGGGCTGAACGGCACTTCGCTTTCACTGCCCACTCCGAGCCCAAGCGGACACGCATCTTCTGCAACGAGCAGTCAAGCCTCTTCTGAGGATGGCTCGGATAGTCAGCCCAGTGCGACCGCAGGCGAGAACACCCCCGCGTCGTCTCAGAGCAACTCATCTGGTGATGGGAAGGACGGATCACAGGCAGCGAGCCCGTCGGCATCGTCGGCTGCGCAAGCCTCGTCCTCGCCTTCGTCTTCCGGCAGCGGCGACGACCCATTGAAGGTATGCTCATACCGTCCTCATGCAATATAGTTGGCTGACAGCGCTCATGCAGAGTATTCTGGGAGGTTCCCCATAGGTATTGAGAGCGTAACGCTCTTTGAAACGGATTGAACATGTGCACACCTGTGCCTCTGGGCCGTTTGTACATTGTCTTGTATCATCTAGTCGTATCGGTCAAAATCGCCTCTTCGGGACATTTTCGTCGCTTTCACCTTCTTCTTTTGTACGCTATGATTCCTCCCCTAACACCTTACGCGATCATCTGCTCGTCCCGTTCATGGATGCTGAGCAGCATCGCGATCGTTTACCCTTTCTTTATTCCCTAACTTCGTATTCACATACCCCTGTTCATACCCTTGGAACACTTCATGCGCTTCGACACCTCTGATATCCACCCTGTGATACCGTACGCTATGCCTTTATGTTACTGCGATGCCCGAAATGCATGACGCGAATCATTGACATGCCAGTGCTCGCCGGATCAGCTTCGCAGACGCGCGGCTTCGATCTTTCTCCAGGCGTGATCATCTCTCGGAGATGACTGGTGCGTCATTGCATCCGGGAACTCACTTCGTACAAAGAGACTGAGCCCGCGTTGGCGTACCTGGGGCGATAGATATCTGGAGAGGACTCGACGAAACTATAGCTGACAGACCGCAGGTGCTATACATGCTTTTCGGGCTCCAAAGATCATACCTTTTCCGGCGCGTTCGGAGAGTAATAACCCATAGCCTCGGCATCCTTCTTATCCAAGTCTGCACTGCACTTCTCGTCGGTGACAGTAGTGCCTGAATGGTCGAGTCCATGGCTCAATGTAGACGTTGCTTCCGTGGCCGTCGTCGTTGCTGTCATTATCGTCTCGACCGTCTGGCGCGTCCACGCGCGGCCGCTCACGATGCGCAGAATGATCATCTGTGGCGCGAGACACTGCGCGTCGTGGCAGCAGGCGCAGAAGGAACGTGTCACATCGTCAGCGCCCGCCGTTGTCGGGGAGAGGGGGAGATGCGGGGGAATGGGGAGATGCGGGGTATACACGTACCGTGGACATCACGTAGATGGAGAGGAAGAATATCGATACTTCGTCGCCCCGCGAGAACGTGATCAGGTACGCAATCCCGAGCAGCGTGCACGGCAGCGCGCTCTCGACGGTAACGGCCATGCCGCCCGTGTAGTATGCGACGGTCTGCGCGCCCGCGCGATCGCGCCGGCGGGCGACGTAGAGGATGCGCACGCAGATGAGCGAGGTGACGATGATTTCAAGACCGATGATCGTGGACGTGTACGCCGTGCCTAGCTTCTGCGCGAACCCGGCGAAGTAGTCGGAGTGCGGGATGCCCGAGGCGATGAGCTGCGCGATGCCGAGTGCTTGACACGCGTGAGATGGAATGTTATGTTCGAAGGAGGAGTTGCATGTGCACTCACCGAAAGAACCGAGATAGAGCGCAGCTGGGAACAGGACGACGCGGACGTCGTTCCAGATGACATAGCATCGGTATATCTTTAGTTGGAGACTCTCTGGTCAGGAACGCAGGCAAGGAAGCAGACACAATTGGTGTGCACATACCAAAAGCGCGTCACTGAACAGATTGAGGACAATCGATGCGGCGGTTCCAAAAGTCTGATACCAGACCGATGCGAATGCCTCGAGATATGCGTCCTGCCCTCCAGGATAATTCGCGTTGACGACCCACATTTCCTCCCCGAACGCAGACTCGGTTGCGACAAAGACCGTATTCAGCAGGAGAAGCACAGTGCTGAAGAGAAGGTGAACTTTGTCCATAGTAGTAGGTCGGCGATGTTGCCGAACAGCCTGAATTGTCATGAGCCATACCACCAGCTCGACACCTTGTGAGCCATATACCCAATTCGATTAGTCTCTGCGCCGGTGGCTTGAGCGATAAAAGTGCGCTGCTCACCGTACAGGATGGTGTTGAAGTTGTTACCAATATAGAATGCATTCTGAAATACAGCAGACATGACGAGTCGTGAACGGCCGGGGGGAAGGGCACGACGATAGTCAAGTCACTAACACCGCTTATGTATGGGCGCAAACCCAGGAACACGAGGTGGAAGATTGCCATCCACTGTCAGGTCTCATGGCCTCTCAGGAGATTGGTCGCTGTTGGCATGTTCGCGAGTTTAGCGCCCAAGTGTATTCTGATAGGACACGATAGATGCAGAGAGCTTCTTGCTGCCCGCGCGAGATATCGCCTCAGTTGGATGGATGTTGGCGAGAGGAGTCAGTGCGTTCAGGTCGAACAGGTCTTCCGAGGTCGCAGTCAATGCCAGTGTGAAAGATACGTCAGCGGACTGCCAGCCCTAGAAACCTTGCCACTTCATCATTGGTGTTGGAGAGCAGGATTCCGATGGACGAAAGCTGTTACGAGTCAGAGGCGCATCGCTCTGCAGATTTTGGTGATGGGAGTGGTCCGGGTGGTTGAATGGAACAAAAAAAAGCAAACCATCCACGTACCGGCCTCGGGGCCGCCATGTCATGCTGATGTCTTGCATGGGCGCAACTTGTGTCCTTCGGTTATATGTATGCGATTTCAGCGCCGACGCCTACCGTAAATAATGCCCCGTGTGTGTCGGCCTTGCTCAGTCGACGAGAAGATCAGCCTTGCCGCCGTATGCTGAGACATAACCACCCATGTCACTTGATGCCTACGTAGGAATGGCACAGGCATGATATAGACAGAGGATTGACTTGATGAGCTCAACAACGTAGAATTGAAGCCGGGGCAGCCGTGGGCGCAGAAGGCTGAGAGTCACTGTTCAACTGTTCAATACACTCACCTGATCTTCAAATATTTGTGATGACAAGCAGATGGGGGCTCGTTTTGACATGGCATCTTCAACAGGTCGCTGATAATCGTCTGAAGAGCTGGGCCGAGACAGTTGACGTTGACGGCGTTGTTGAACAACATGAAGAGCCATTGGCTGGTGGCAAGCAACTTGGTTACCTCGCTTGAGCTGCTTATAAGCAAGGCCACATAAAGAGCGCTTATTACTTTTTGAACTCAGAAAAGGACAACTATAAGTCCATTTTGAGTTGCTAAGCGCTCATATCCACGGTCTTGCCGCCGCTTTGGCAACTTCGTGCACTTCTTGCGTTAAGACCGTCTTTGTTCACTTGTCCGCGGAGCCCAACTTGACCTACCTACTTGAGATAAGGTCAGTAGGCGCATTGCGAAACTCAAGGGCCACTCAGCTCAGGCGTTCAGATGTACTTGGGTAGCAATCGCAGCTGGCCGTCGTAAGCTACGTACGCCATGGCAATGACGGTCAGCTAGGCGTCGACACAACACGATCATCTTTTTACATCCCACACTAGGAACCAACTCGAGTTCGAACATGCACAGTACGTGGCTCGATTGTTGAAGGAGAAATTTCCCATGCACTCATATGGTAGGTCCCACATCGGTGATTGATGTGCCTACTACGCAGCATCCACCGCTGACGCCCCCTACAGTAAATCTCTCAAAGGGACCGTATCCCAGGCGTTCGATCAGGCATTTTGGCACTTACTCCGGTCACGGCCGGCGGCAGCTCCTCCTCGGCTGCTATAACGCAATCCTGCAAACAACTTGAATGGCCCTCGGTCCCATGCGGTTCGCCCACAAATGCACTGTATCATGGACCGAGGCCGGTTATTGCGTACTGCGAGAATGCGCACGTGGGCCCTGTCGTTCTCGAGTTTCGCGACGCAGTGGTACACTGGTACTGGTTCCTTGGCGACGACGCTTCAAGCGTCGTACATGGATGCTATAAAACAGCATCTGTCTCTTCTTCGTGTTTGACAGTTGACCCGCGACCCGCGTACCAGGCTGTCATTGCTTCAACATCGCACCGAGATGGCCGGGTCCGCGAAGCCTTCCGCTCTCCTAGCGTTCTCGAGCTCTGCCGTCCTGGCGCTTGCGTGGTTGTGCTTGGGCGCCTTGACAAGAGTCTCTGCTATGCCTTCTGCTTCGCCTGACGCCGGTACGGCCGATGTTGCGCCTAAGGCGCAGATCAGCAGCTCTTTTGGCCAGAAGGGGTCGAAGATCTGCGCGGCATGGGGAGACGGGAACGATCCCTCCCTTGCCAACTTCAAGACGTCTCATGTCGTTGGGTGAGTACAGCGTTCAATGTTCAAGTTCAGCTCCTCGAGGTGCGACGGAGGGAAGTATACGCTTACGACCTCGCAAGCTTGTACGATTGGACAGTGCAAAAGCCCAGCGCGGCGGATTCGCTCGGTTTTGACTTCTGGCCTATGCTTTGGGGCGGGAGCGAAGATATGATCAGTGCGTTCGAGAGCACTGTCACCGCGGGATATGGCACCATTATCCTTGGGTTCAACGAGTGAGATTCTTCCGTACTATCACCATAATAATGTTGACCAGCTGACTAACCTTGCCCTACAGGCCCAACGAGGAGGGTCAGTCCAACCTCGATCCGTTCACCGCGGCCGCTCTGTGGCAGCAGTACATCGAACCCAAGCGTAGTTTGGGATACAAGACGTGCTCTCCGGCGATCTCCAGTCGGCCAAACGGCCAGCAGTGGATGCAGGAGTTCTTGCAAGCTTGCAGTGGCTGTACGGTGAGTCTCGTTTGTCATGCTGTAGCGTGCTATTCCTCTTGTGCTAACGTTGTGGCCGTGCGCACAAGATCGACTACCAGTGCCTGCATTGGTACGACATTGGGTTCAGCGGCCTGCAGACCTACCTAGAAGAAAACCACGACACGTTCGGGTTGCCCATCTTGCTCACCGAATTTGCAGACCAGGTGCTTTGAGCTATGGCATATCACAGTTGGCTGTATCCTCACTCACTACGCTTCCTGAAAGGATTTCAACAGCGGGGCCCAGCCTTCGTTGGGCGACGTCATCACGTTCATGCAGCAAGCGCTGGAGTACTTTGACAACACCGACTGGATCCTCGCCGCCTGCCCATTCGGTATGTTGCCAGTGTTCGCTGTCGCCAGTGTGCGTAATCACTTTATCTTGCTGATATTGACACCATCGCGTCCCTACAGGAATCCTATTCCCCCAAGCGGGAGTGACGAACAACAACGCGCTGCAGAACGCAGACGGCACGCCGACCGAGCTCGGTACTATCGTTATCAATGACGAGTACTGAGGAGATTGTCTACACAGTTCCCCTCTGGCTGTGTGAGAGCGAATGCTTGATTGCGCGGTGCCGCTACTGTATCCCCGTCGAACCTGAAACTGATCATGTACTATTCTCTCCATCGACTATGGCGAGCAAGGGACGTCCTCCGTACTCTATGACGCTATGCACGAGTACACGAAGAGCGTGCGTTTATGTGTCCACCTTGTTCTGGTTCGTAGCCGCATGGCGCAGAACCGCGAGCGGATGCAGCGTCCGTTGATTCTGTGCCGTCCCCGGGCGTTGTGTGAACGGTGCCGTGTGAGGTTTGAGAGTCTGGCCATTCCGCGTTCGTCTCTCTGATGGTTTTTTTTTTCGTGGGCGCATCACAACGAATTACATGCACTCGCAGCAGGTACCGACTGAGTACGCGAGGGCGCTCGTCGTCACTGATGCCAGCAGCGGAGCACAGCGCCCAATGAGTAGTGACTCTGGGTCCGCCAAGGCTGGGGCCGTCAAGTCGCACATCAGCACTTTCTAGAAGCACGAACGACGTCTTGGTATGCATTCCCTGCGTTTGCGACGTGGATCGTGACGCATGTATGCTCTTACCTCCGAAGACCACTCGGAGACTGCGAGATTGAACGGTGTACTGACAATGCCGAGGCACGCTTCACCTACTACATCCAGTTCAGTGCTCGCGAATCTTCCTTTCCTCTGTTTTCTTCGTCACCCTCTCGAACTACTCTGAGCAGAATGCCCACCAGCCTCCTACGCGTCGTCGCGTCGTCGCGTTAAGTACTCTTTGTCCAGTCGTCGCGGTCACGTGCACGCGTTTGGCGCGTCCCGCGCGATCGCCGACAAAGTTCGCCATGCCCTCTGGCACTAGCACGAGCACCGGTACCAGTACGTTCAAGCGACGTAGGCTCGGGGCATCATGCATCAGCAATGTGTTTGGACAGGAGGTATGAGGGCTCCGAGGTGTGCATCGCGTGGGGAACATTCAACTGCCACGCAGCCTGTACGATTGGCCCGTTGGTCGACACCTCGAAGCCGCCGGTGGACGCGCTTCTCGGTGAGCTCCGGACGATTCTACTGCCGTGGCGTGGTGTGCTGACGTTAGTATGATCTGGTACATCGTGGTGGGTGATAGATTGATTATCGACTGTTGATGTCTGCATTGGTACGAGCTTGGCGTTGGCAACTTGCAGACGTTACCTGGAGGAGAATCATAGTATATTGCCGATCCTCTTGAGGAGGTGCAGCATAACATGCTCTTTTTCTCGCCCTCGATATCCGAGTACTTGTAACTGAACCAGGACTCTACAACAGGACTCCAGTAGCGCAAACCCACCGACGGTGAATGACGACCGCACATCGCGTTCTTCGACTACGGAACTTGGATGCTCGTCGCCTGCCCTTTCGGTACGTCTTTGCCCGAGGAATCCACTGTGGTTCAACGTTCAGACCCTTGATCTTCGTCTCCCTCTCCATGCGGGCTGCATGATTGCGTTCAGTGGCGGACTTCGCGCGGCCTATGACGGGAGCGAACAAGTGCGCCTCCCAACGCGGAAGGCACCCTCATAGAACTTGTGTCCATCGTGGTCGACGTCCATGACGAGTACTGAAGTCGTCTGGGTTGCTACTCATGGTAAAGGTATGTGTGGTACTATATACGTACCTGTGCTGGCAGAAAGAGAGAAATTGCCTTGCTGCTCTTCGTCCTTCAAGTTTGAATCTTACGCCCGTCCGGGTATGTAACAAGGCGCCGTTCCGACTCGGTGGCGCGGATAGCTGCAGATGGTGCCTCGCGATGCGATCCTGCCGGGTGTATGCGCGCTACCTAGACGCTGCGCTCTTCATCAGTATGAGTTGACTTGGACGCGCTACTCAATTCTAGATGCAGTCCAGCAGACTACTTTAGTAGCCGGGCACTTTGCTACCGGGATTCTGTCCAGAAAACCTCTCTCATACTACCAGCGCGCGGTACTTGAACTCGAACGCTCACCTGATATGCTCACCTGCAGGTTCTCATTGTCCAGGCACCCAACGGGTTCCGAATCCGATGCGCTCTTCCGATCCGAGCTTCCCTGCCTGATCTCCTCCAAGAACGAGTCTCTCAATGACTCTGGCGTATCTTCACTGACCGCAGAACGGCGCGCTTCCCATCCTCCTGCCCACGGTGACCGTACGGACCGATCTGTCAAACTATACTTGACGTCAACGTTCTTCCAAATCTTGCACGCCCACTGGGCCACCTGCCATGACCTGCCGACCTGCAGCCACTGCTCGCACTTGGAATAGACCTCCCATGTGCTCACGCTCGACGGTCCACGGACGTCCGCTTCACACGCCCAGTCTTCCGCGACCTCGAGTTCTCCCGGGCTCGTCGGAGCGTACAGTCATCCTCATGATTCCAGCTGCTCATCTTCGTGACTTCGTCTTCGTCGCACACGCTAGCCATCTCCGACTCGCCACAATAAGCACGTTCTCGTACTGTAGGACTCCGAGTCGGGGCTAGGCACATCATGCATCATCGCCGCGCGACTCTCCAAGGCAACGTCATCTTGGAGAACCCAGGTTGGATGTTCTTGTTCTTCTACGGGCGTACTCGCTCCGGCTTGGGTGAGCGGAATCACCTGCGGTCGTACCAGGTACGTGGCACACGGCACTAGCAGGTCTTTCGTTGGAGAGAAGCCGAGGCGGGGGAACGGGTATGCCGCATTCAAGTCGAGGGCCCAGGCGACTGGGAGGGCGATGGCGTAAACGTCAACCGGATTCTTAGCAACTTGAACTTTAGATGCGACGCCCGAGTCAATGCCGGGTATGTCGATATGTCCTAGTAAGTAAGCAAGCACCAACTTCCAACTTCCGAGTACATAGCATGTCGCAAGCAGCAATCACGACGGGCATTACGCAGTTCCCGCTGGTAGAAAACTCGACGAAAAAGCGAAGTCGGTTGTTTCCTGCCTAGTGCTTTTTCTGAGATTGGTCACGTGCATGGGCCTTTTCAATGCCTTTTCGACGGTTTTTGGTAGATCTGGAGCACAGGTAACCACCGGCGATGCTTTTTTNGTCGCGTTTTCCGCCAAAGAGAACAGGATAATGCCCGTCGTGAATGCCACCAAGGGGCTCGGCAAGCGAGTAATCTGATCGGACGACCTGAATCGATCTGAGTGGTTTGGGTAGTTTGAGCATATGTACGCCTCTTACTCACTAGCTAGGGAATCATATGCATAACGCACCGTATCTACGTCACGATAGAATTCAGAGGGGGCTGTATTCGGCTTTCGAATTCCAACTCGTCTACTGTCAATGCGACGCTGACACCGACACCGACAACACTACTCGAACGTTACGGGTACGACAGCAGGAGATACTACTAATACATTAATACAGGGTGAAGCTTGACGAACAACGAACGGAAGGCGTTTCTGCGATGCAAGTAGTAGCTATAGTAGTCCGCTCCGAGTCCGTGGGGGCCTGTTCTGCGGCCTGGTAAAGGCGAGGAGGTATTGAGGTATTGGGGTATTGAGGTATACTGACAGGCTTACACGCAGCTCCGCGATGGCACGCTCAGCTGCGCCGCCGCACCGCCGCCGTCGTCCCGAACCCGTGACGGTGTCCACTGTCATAGGCCGTAGCCCGTAGCCCGTGGCCCGTGGCCCGTGGCCCGTGGGTATACCGATGTCCAATTGCACCACGTCTACGCACTACGACGTAGCAGCGCGGTGGCGGCGGGGCTTCACACGATCTCGACGACGTCAATGACCACGTCCGTCGAGCTCAAGTCCGGCCGCTTCGTCTCCAAGCGGAGCTCCAGCTGCTTCGCGCTCGCCCCGTGTTGAAGTTGGTGGTGGTGCCGTCTCGAGCGTTCTTCGTCCTTTTCCTCGTCCGGCGAGCGCAGGCTCGAGTCCGAGTCCACCGTCGCGTCGCTCTTGGCCGTGTGCGTGAACTCGAGCCCGGTGCTCGTGAGCGTCGCGGCGCGGTCGCGCGTCCATGCGCGGCCGGAGATCACGCGGAGGACAATCATTTGCGGGGCGACGCACTGCCGGTGGTGGAGGCTTGTTAGCATTTTNGTTCGGGGGCCACGAGATGGACCGCGCGATGACGAGGAAGAGCGGAAAGATGAGAAGAAGGGAGAAGAAGAGGGACGCACCGTCATCATAACATACACGGAGAGGAAAAAGATGGACGTCTGGCTGTCGAGTGCGAACGACACCAAATACGCGACGCCCGTCAGCGTATACAGCAGCGCCGACTCGACGATGATCGCCGTCGCGCTCCTGTACTCGACGCCGACGTCGATGCCGAGCACGTGTGCGTACCGCCGGCTCGCAAAGTAGATGCGCCCGCAGATGAGCGCGGTGACGACGACGTTGAGGCCGATGACGGAGGACGTGTACGCGATCCCGAGCGACTGCGCGAGCCCGGCGAAGTAGTTGGCGTTCGGCCGTCCGGATTCGTAGAGCTGCGCGAGGCCTGCGGCTGGAAGGGCGCGTGGTGAGAGGTTGTTTGGGTGAGGGAGTGGGAGGAGGAGGATCAGGAGGAAGACTTACAGAATGCGCCGAGGTAGATGAGCGTGGGGAGGACGACGACGCGGACGTCATCCCAGACGATCCAGCACCGGTAAATCTACAGCCAGTTAGACACCATCCATTCGGCCGCAACTAGCAACTCGGCAGGCATATGCACTCACCAGCAAGCCGTCGCTGAGCAAGTTCAGCACGATGGACGCGGCGGTGCCGAGGGTCTGGTACCACACGGACGCGTTGTCTCCGAGGTACGCGTCCTGGCCGCCCGGGTAGTCCGCGTGGACGATCCACATCTCCTCGCCGAAGACGGTGTCGGTCGCGAAGAAGACGGTGTTGAGGCAGAGGAGCGCGGTGCTGAAGAAGACGAAGAACCGGTCGGAGCGCGGGCCCTTGTGCTTGGGGTCGAGCACGGTGCGGATGATGAGGAAGTAGAGGACGAGCACCACGCCTGCGGGGGAGATCAAGGCGCATCAATGAGTTGCGGGCTCGAACTGGGGCTCCGATGCGAGTTTGGACTCGGGCGGGGGGNACGTGGATGCGCAGGCTCGGATGCGGGGATGGGAGGTGGCGGTGCGTACCGTAGAGGATAGCAGCGAACGTGTTCCCGATGTAATACGAGTTCTGGAACACTGCCATTGAGGGCTGGGATGGCATGGTGGTGGCGGAACGTCGTCGAGGGAGCGCGAGGGGGCGTTTCAGAGGCGGGAAGGAGGGGATAGCCTCGTCGGACGGCGGACGGCTGCCGGTGGCCCTCGCTGACGGAGGACGTCTTATAGTCAACATCTTCAGGCTGGCTTCGCAACCTCATGGTGCGCGTGTCGTGGTGCGAAGCATGAACCCTGCAGTGGCAGGCGCTTCTCGCCGCATTCTCTTCAGTTGGAACTGCCTGATGAAGAACGTTAGTAGCCGCTGAGAGCGCACGCTGCCTGAAGAAGGCTCACCGGGGAGAGAGCGTGCGAGGCCGTCGGACGCAGTATGTCCGGGCTCCAAGTCAACAGTCAGGTCCACCTGGGTCGAACCCAATGCCCTCCTCGTATCCCGGTTGGCGTATACGTAGGGCGGCGGCGTACGGGGCTGGGCCGTACCCAGGAGACGGGGCGCCTGTAGTGGGACAAGCTCAAGGTTTGGTTACGTAGTCCGATATCACGTCGGCCATTATGCGCACGCTCGATGATCAGCCTCTTCCCAGGCACCCATATTGGGCCAACAGCCAAAATGGAATTCATCTTCCCCCGTCCGCTCCCGCGATCGGCCAGCTTAGGCTCGCGATGGGGCAAGATGGCAAGAACATTGCCATATACTCGCCGACGTTGGCTGCATGGCACGTCTTGCCGCAGATCCCACCAGATGGTGCAGCGTATCGTAAGCATCTCTCGCCGATCTGCACGCGCACTCCCATATGACGGTTTCATTTCGATCGCTAGGACAACGCGGAGTCGAGGTTTGTGGTAAGTAGCCGCGTGGTGGACTGTATACGCGCTTCAGGGTAGGACACGCCGACGCATTTGACGCAGAACTATGTATTAATGGAACATACCGTTGTTTATAAACGCCCCCGGAACTCCTTTGACTGTTCGCGCAGAATGTGGACGTAGTTCTGACGTGCCTTGATAGTGGACGGCGTCGCGCGTTTGTAGTCCACCTATAGTCTCGTTAACAGTGAGCGTTTCGGTGACCATGCTGTTGAATTCGAACGTACGACTCACCTGGGCATTCATGCCGGCACGGAGCATTTCCATGCTGAGTGCAGGATCTCGTATGTGCATCTTCCACGATTATGTTGAATTTGAGTTCATGGTCGGGCAAGTCCTTGGCACATGCAACGCGTGCTATTGGTAGAGCCGCGTCAAGATGCGAAGCTGTCAAGATATCATATCAGTAACCATCTTGCTCTGGCAGCCCACCGCTACATAGCGGTAGCCTCCGCGTGCAAAGAAATGTGAGCGGCGGGTATTTCTCTCACACCTTGTCTAGTGGCTGAGCGCTGAGTCTTGAAGCGACCAGACGGCTTCGGATAGCCGGGCTGCCTATCGTTCACGCTGGATCCAGACCTACGCGAAGACGACCGTATTGGCTTGTGCGCACATCCTATAGTGCGAGCTCAAGTCAGTTGAAACCTCCCGGAGCTGCAAATGGTTCATGAATCGAGATGTTCATGACTCACTCCAGGATCTAGGGCTTGGATCCATCCAACGGCTGCAAACAAGATGAAAGGATTCATCAAGCTCAAGAAATACGTATCTAATGCTTACCGGTCGAGCAGGTGTGAGCAAGAGACTAAGCTAGCGTTGCCGACATTAGACGCTCTCCAAGACGCGTCGCGCGTCGCGCCTGACGCGGTCGCGTGACGTCACACAAGCGAGGGGAAAGTCGGAGGAGCGCGCGGACGTCATGGTGAGTCCTCGTAAACACATGCTCACACACAGCTCCTTGATTGCATTCTCAAGCTCTTGGGAGGCAGCGTACGATGCGATGAACATCCCTCTCAGCTCCTCTAGCGACCATGATGAACTCGCGCACACTGAACCGACTCGCATCTCCGTCTTGCTGGGCAGAAGTCGTCTTTGACTCCGTCTACGTCCTCGTGCAATATATCATCATCTGGCTCTTCAAACCCGTAAGCAGCGTACTTGACTTGGCTCGCGTCCGAGTGCTGCAAGCTGAAGGCGCCCCTCTAGCCTCCGCCTCCAGGGCCCGATTACCCAAAGAATCCCAAGGGGAGGATAGCGGTGATCGGTGCCGGACTGACTGGCGTCTCGAGCGCAGCCCACGCCATCGCGCACGGATTCGACGTCGTCATATACGAGCAGGGCGACACCGTCGGTAAGTTTCTATCAGTCATCGTTTCGTCTATACACTTACAACTGACATGTACCGGTAATGGAGGCGGGATCTGGGCACACGTGAACAAAACCTCCGGCCTGCAGCTCAACTCGCTCCTATACCGCTTCCACCCCGCGGTGCTCTGGTCGTGCTCCTTCCCGCACCGGGACGAGATCCTCAAGGGTAAGCACCCCAAGTTCAAATCCTGTCCTCCCGCATGCACGCACTGATGTAGTAATACCTAATACCTAATACTCGTACTCACCGCCTGACCGCGTCGTCCACGTCCACAGAGATCCGCAGAATCTGGAAAGAATACCAGCTCGAGCCGCGCACGCGCCTCAACACGCCCGTCACGTCCATCAAGCGCGTCCCGGGCACGGGCCAGCGCGAGCACCTCCAGGACGATCCTGCCGGCTCGAGATCACGGTCCCGCTGGACGGTCAACGACGGAGAGGACGGCGAGTTCGACGCGGTCGTCGTCACCGTGGGCACCTGCGGGGAGCCCCTGCGCGTCGACTTCCCCGGCCTGCGTTCGTCGGCGTGGGACGTGTCTGAGGACGGCACTATTGATGAAGGGAAGCATGGGGGAGAGCAGGAGGGTGAGATGTTTGAGGGCGAGGTTGTACACTCGTCGGAGCTCGATAACGCGCGGCTGGAGGGAAAGCGTGTATTGGTGATCGGTAGTGGGGCGAGCGGCGTCGAGGCTGTCGAGACCGCGCTGGACAAGGGTGCGACGGGCTGTACGATGATTGCACGGGACGACAAGGTGCGTACATGCATACGCTCTCCCCTACACGACGAATCGCGCACGACTAACACATCCGGGCCACACGCGCACAGTGGATCATCCCGCGGAACATCGTCCTCGACACGCTCATCGCCGCGCAGCCGTTCGGGCGCGAGATGCCGCTCTCCTGCGTCTGGGAGCGGACCGTCGCGTGGTGGAACTACCGCGCCGCGCCCGAGCTCGTCCCCGCACGCCGCGGCCTGTTCGAGGGCACCCCGGTCGTGAACGACGAGTTTGTGCGGCTCGTTGGGAGCGGGCGGTGTGGGTACGTGAGGGGGRATGTCGAGCGGTTTGGGAGGGGGGGCGTAAGGGTGAGGGTGCGTGGGAGGGAGGATGGGCCGGGGGAGGGGAAGGAGGAGAGGGAGGTGAGTGGGTTGTGTTTTGTTTTGAGCATGTTGGCTGATGAGCTACCTCGCAGTACGACGGAGAAGTCGTCGTGCTGGCGACCGGCTTCAAGAAACCCGCGCTCAGCTTCTTCAAGGAAGACCTGTTCCCGGAAGGCTACGACGTGCGTCCAAAGCGTACCTCTCTCCCGCGCCGAGGCAAACTCGATTGACTGAACTGATGTCCGGCTCGAATCGTCCGCGCAGCGCCCGAACCTGTACCTGCAGAACTTCTCGACGGAAGACTGGTCGGTGCTCATGACGAACTCGGCGTACCAGAACGCCATCGGGACGGTGTAAGCACTCGCTCTCCGCTGGTATCTGCACGTCGGACAGAGCGAGCGCTGACGAGTTTCCATGCCCATTGCTATCTCGTTGTGATTGACCTAGTGGCCATTTGTGAGTCGCAGTGCCATTCAGAACGAGATGACAGCCACTCACTCGTCCTGTGCTACCCTTCGTACCCTCGCAGCCACATTGGAATCTGTGCGTCACCCTCTTCCTTCAGCCCCACAAACCCACCTCGCACTAACCATCCTCTTCTTTCGTTCGACTTGCCCCTCACACAGACATGCGCATCCTGCTCGTGTTCCTCATGGACCCGGACGCGCGGCCCACGCCCAAGGACATGAAGCTCTGGGTGGACGTCATCCGCTTCGTGAAGCGCGGCGCGCGCGGGGGCGCGCTCAGCTTCTTCACGTACATGGAGCTCAGTGCGTAGTACCTTCCTCTTCTTTCCCAACACCACACAATGAAATTGACGGGCGTTGTGTTATGTGTCGGGGGNTTGCAGCGATCTGGCTGCTGCTGTTCCACGTCTTCCGGCTGGACAGGCTGAAGTGGTGCGTGTGCAACGGGTCCGCGGCTTAGCGGCTTAGCAGCGTCGCGGATGTGCGTAGGAGCTCACCGGCCAGGACGCGTTTCACGCTCGTTCCTCCTCTATCCGTCTGCCTCTGTCTGTGCCTACCTCCCCCTCGTCGCTCTCTCCCCTGCGCTCTGCCCTGGCTCTCCGTTCTCCGTTCCCCGCTCTCTAGCCCATCCCTCATCTCGTCCTCAGGCACTGACACCGAGATGCGATCTCTCGAAAGCCGCAGAATCAAACGAAAANGTCTGTACTCTCAGTTCCTCTTGCTTGGCCCCTCTCTGCTGGACTCTCGGCTCCTTCTGCTTGGCCTCTCTCTGCTCTTCGCTCCTGGAACTCGCTTCGTGCAACGGTAAGTCTCTTCTCACAGCGGCGTCGCACACGGAGAGCGTGCAACTATGCCAAGGTAGTAGTACGTCTCCTCGAGCGTGTCCACGCGTTCTGACTGCTAGAATGCTAATGTTACGAGCGCATGCACGGTCAGCCTCTCAATCCACAAGGTACGTACGAGCGAGCACGCTCCGTGTGTTCTCATGCATGGCCAAGTGAGCGTCCTGTGCGCTCGAGTCTACGAACGGTTGTCTTGTATGCTCCTCATGTGCAGCTCCCTGTTCACGCGTCCGAAAGCACGTCTGAACGTGCACTGATCAGCTCAACAGGTCTTATGCTGCGCGACACGTCTATAAGGCCCAGGATGCACCCCACGCATGCGAACCAGTGGAGATGTACGTACTACGGAATCCGGTAGGTGTCCGCGCCGTGCTCATCCCGCTGCGCTCCCACAGGTCCAACGTCGCTTTCGCATCATCAGTAGTATCAAGAGGTACGATCCATACGAACACGACGCAACAGGATTGAAGGATACCACCTCGCCCTTCCCTCATGCCACACACACACAGACATCTAACCCTCCGTCACGGTCTGCTCGTGCACGCGCCGGAACCATTCGCAGCTGCAGCCACAACAGGCGGAGCGTCCATGGTAAGTCGCTTTCTACCGGCCCGTCGTCGAATACGGATGTGTGAACGTGTCTGTCTGCAGAACAGATGTGCTCGCGTGCACGTTGCGGTCGTCGCATCGCGCGGGTCGGATTCGCACCATTCCAATTGTGACAGTGGGCGCGCCACCCGCGCGAGTATCAAGAAACCGTTTGCAAGCCTCGACATTTGAAGAAACCAAAGCAGCACGTCATGTGCGCGATGCTCAAACGCTGGAGGGGCGTTAGAGGGAGATGTAGAGGTATTACACGGCACATTGGTGCGTACCAGGCTGTCTATGCACATTCGTTTCGCATCCTCCCGGTCTTCACAAGGGAGCTGACTTTTCAAGATGTTAGACCTCAATTCAACAATTACGCTCAGAACGAGCTCGCGTCCTCAATATCGGACTCATGTCCTGCAGACGTCCCCTCCGACGTTGTTGCGATGGCCTCATCGTCAGGTCGAGTGAGTGCGTGCCGGTCCTCGCCCTCGTCCTCGGTCGTAGCCTCAATCTCGTCGCGCGCAGATGACAACGCCGTCCCAATCGCCTCGGGGCTGGAGCGACCCCACGCCGTTTCGATGTCTGATTCGGGCTCAATGTCTGCCATTGCCCCGGCTGACGAAGGCGATGACGCTGTGAGCTGGTACTCCAAGACGACTTTGCGACGCTTTGCTGCGTGCCCAGACACGCCCTGGTCACCCTCCGCCTCGATATCCTCGTCAAGTCCGAGTGGACCTCCGCTGGTCTCGAGCACATAACGTGCGCTCTTCACGCCCTCGCGCGGCCGCCTGGAACCTCGCCTCTGCGCGTCCTCTGCGGTACGATATCGCGGCTTCTTGACGTCCGACCTTTGCTCACGTGGGCGGCCTCCGAACAGCCCTGCAGCAACGGACGGTTGAGTCGAGGTGTAATGGTAGCCGAGAGGTTCCATGGTGGTGGGATGAAAAACGAGAGAACGCACAACGAGGGCTTGTGCCTCGGCCGCGGCGAGGCGTGTGTCAGATGTGCCGGACTGCGTGCCATGCACAGGAAGAGTAGGTTCGCACTCGATGTCAAGCTCGCTGTCGTCGCCAACGCCATTGTTCTCAACATCGCCCTCACAGCCGCTGTCGTCGCCCTCAATACCTGTCCTCGCGCCGCGTCTGCATCCCTCTCCTCGAGTCTCACGCAGCGCCGTCGGGTTTGGATGCACTCTCGCTGGGTCGACCTTCGCGTACCACAGGTCGCGCTCCGTCGCGCGCTCGAAGCGGAGCGTCTGGGTCCTCCACAGGTCGAGTAATGTCTCCAGCACCTCGTTTCCACCCTTGATCTTGCTGATGTCCTCGTAGGGAACGTGCGCGGGCCAGCCCACGAGCTTGTGCTTGTGCTTCAGGACAATGAGCCTCGCGTATCGCTTGGGGCTGTACCACAGGTGCACACCCGGGACGCCGGTGAGTTCTTCTGCAAGAGTGCAACAGTGTGAGTGAGTGCACACTGGGCCCCAGGATGCGACGGTTCTGTGGGGCTGAGGCGGAGGTCTAGCAGGTACGCACCCAACCTGGAGTTGAAGGCTGTCCGGAGCTCGCGCTTGAGCTGGTCGCGGCGTCCGAGAGGCATGGCATTCGCATCTCGATGCGCTGGGGGTATGTACGGGACGATGGTGAGAGGATGGAGAGGGTTCGACATGTGGATGAACAAGGAAGTCTGGGCGGAAATGGGGCGAGTAAGGTGTGCACTGAGGGATAGGAGATTGGGGGTGAGTGCACGTTCGCATTCTCGACGTTGCGCTGCAAATACTAACGGTCAGTCTGCATCCTCCCGCAGGCGAGCTCGCGTCAAGTCCGTCGCACACCAATGGGCTTGCGCAGCCTCGCATCCGCGCGTCCCTGTCGCGCGTCCTCCGCCGAGCAGATCCTCGGCTGGAGAAGCACACCACGAGCGCGCTTCGCAACCTGCATTCCCTCGTAAGTACGTCCGAATCGTTTCCGTAACGCGACCCTGGCACTAACTCGTTGTAGACAGAGTACTCTGGACGACTTAGGCACCTCGACTGGAGACGTCGACTGCGTCGCCTGTACTGTTTTCAAAGCGGACAGGAGTGCCCATGAGCCGTTCCAGCTTGGAACTAGAGGGGCGCGTCGCCATCAATTCAATCAGAGAATGCGAGGATCCGCATAGGTAATTTGGAGGTCGCGCGGCCTCGCGAGGTCGTGTATTCAAGTTGTGAGGGCTGTCCGCTTCAAACTCTCTGCAGGAGAGCGTTTCCTGTATCTACCTGGTAAGTGCAAGTTGACGCTGTACGAAGCTCTGCGCACCTGCGCATTCCCCAGTCTTCCTAACTACGCTCCATCCCTGTCCGCCTTCATGTGCATGCAGGAACGCCCTGGGATCATCAGAACTTTGCTGAAGCAGCCTCATACTCGCTCCCTCGCAACTCGATTCTTGGTTACTAGGTTCTTACGACATCCGCGAGGCGATGTGTCCGCTAGTAGGTGAGCATTCAAGCTTCCGTTCTGGTTCACTCCATCACGGCCTCTTCTCACTGACAGCTTCTAAACTATGTCCGCAAATTGTTCGCTACCAGCTTGTTGAGCTGCAAACATAGCCCTATCCCTCAAGTCCTCCTGCGCAGGCCCATCGAACATACTCAAATCAACGCAAACAGATGAAACCCAACGTCCAACTCGAGGACATGCAAGGAACAAGTGAAGAACAGAGACGTAAGTGCACATTACAGCCACATTACAGCCGTGGAAGATGTATGATGGCCACACCCGTGTACGCGACAACATCGCTGTCCACAACCCTGAATGCGAAGATGCTCGCGCACTACGCCCGCGCTCATCGGAAGGGCACGTCGACTAAGGCAAGAAGCCTCCTGCCGATGCATCAACGCCCGCTCTCCTCTCCATCGGGCAAGATCCCGCCTCGATATGACGGGGAATCTCGATGGTGCCCAGCGCTCCGGCCTCAGGCCTCAGGGTGCAGCGGGATCTCTCGACTCGGAGCGCGCATGCGTGCGCTAGCCCGTTACGGCTCGCGCGAGGCACGATATCGATGCATCCCGCCATCGCG